>JAJOOH010005481.1:0-31664 GCA_029582605.1 Solanum gracilifrons
TCACGGGTATACCACACCCTGTTTATGGTAGTCATGCCATCCAAGGGCTGAGCCGCTATCACATAAGGTAGCTACATTAAACATCCTGGAGAAAGTTGAACATGAGAGAGGAGACTTAATCTTCACGGGTATACCACACCCTGTTTATGGTAGTCATGCCATCCAAGGGCTGAGCCGCTATCACATAAGGTAGCTACATTAAACATCCTGGAGAAAGTTGGTCAACAACACCCTTATTTACCGAGTTAAAACTCCGGTAAAAATAATACAGCAACATGTTATCAGGCAAGCCATGGGTTAGGCATTGAAGCACCAACTTCTTGAATCGCAGTTAGGTTTCATGAATTTGCTCACCTTCTAGATGCTTGAAGTTCTGAATGCTATCACAAAGAGTCATCATCTTCGAGGGAGGGAAAAATCACACTTGAAATGCGGTAACCAACTCCTTCATCGAAGTGATTGATTCGCGTGGCAATTCAGCCAACCACTTGCATGCCTCTCCCATCAAAGAGAATGGGAACAACCTCAACTGGACCGACTCTTGGGAAATGTTCTTGAAGGAGAACAGTCTGCATACATACATAAAATTTCTAATATGCTCATGAGGATCCTCACGAGCCCAACTACTGAAAATCCCCTTTAGTTGCAAGAGTTGCAACATAGTACTCGTGATGTGGAACAACACATTCCTTAAGCCGGAAGCAAGCCAAAGGCACCAATACCACCCCGGAGATGGGGGTCATTAGCATGACGCTCGTTGACATTGTTAAGGTTTCTGATGTCATCTTGATGGCCTACTTGGCTACCATTGCTACCGTTCACAATCATACTTCCTGTTTTCCACACACAAACAAGAAAAACAAAACAAAAATTTAAGTAAGTATCACTATAACTAACAGAAACAAAATTTAACTTAACTAAAAATTCTCAAGTAATAGGATAGGATTATGGGCTAAGGTAAACAAACGGGTAATTCCAATTAATAGTTAAAAGTTGCAAATTATTGAATAAGCTATACTTTAGTGGGGATAAACTTTCCCTAGAACAATTTTCCCCGAATCAAATTAGTTTCTCTCGAACACCAATATGAGGCAATGAAGTACAACCTTCACTTTAGTCAATTGACTCTCTCGATCTGAATATGTGGAAAAGGGTTTAGGATTCACTCTCTTGAGTTGAACCCATGAAAACCCAATACCCACAGACCATCGATTCAATAATTTTTGTTTTAAAACCTCTCTCTCGAGCAAGCCAAAAACATGAAGTTAAGATTGTATTTGTAGCTACAACCTTTTAAATCCAACCACAATTATTGAACGAAATCACTTTTAAACAACAAATAAACTATCAATTAACAATACCCAGCAGTTAAATGAACCCAGAATTACACAATCACACCCCAAGAATTGGGTTTTAGCTAGACATAGTAAAAAGGTAAATATCAGTACCAAGTTGTGTTTCCATCAACTGGATAGGATTGATATAGTCTTTACAAAGGTCTAAGATGAAGAATCTTCAACACGCACTTCCAGTTTCTTAGAAATGGAAATCTTCAAAGCTAAGGAAATATTGTCTCTCTATTCAGTTCTAAGCTATAAACTTCAAAAACTAAATAATAATATGATTCAACAAAAGATCAGATACTAAGCTAAGAATTTAAAGAAGTGTTTATAGTTGTGAAAAATTGTGATGCGAAGGACCAGTCAGCGCAATAAGTCGGGATCACAGATCCACTCGGCGATCTGCCGTTTTGTCATTTGTATCGCCGTTTTACTTTTGCCTTCAACTTCTTCAAGTTCTGTAACTTTGGGTGATATGGCACCATATCACGGAACCGCTCGGCGATTTGCTGACTACTCCTTTCTCTCACCGACTTGGAATTTCTCCTTCAAGGCTTAGCACTCTCGAGTATTAGGTGAGACCATGCCTGTTTGGCGACTCGCCTAATGGGTTAGGCGATCCTTAGGCCTTCTCTTCTTCGTTCTTTCAGCTGCCTTGTTCTTTTTTGCTCAATAGTGTCCATGGTTGTCCCTCAATCCAAATACCTGAAATTCAAGGATTTACATCAGTTATTGGCACAAATTATGCATTTTAGGATATTAAATCTATTCAAATAAAGCCCTAAATGAGTCCAAATTGTGGAGTCATCAGACAGCATAGCCTCTAGCTTGGAGGCACGCATATCAGTAGAATAGGCTAGATGCCCCATCCGTAATATCGCAACATGGGTGAGTGGAGATGGGGATGCAACAGAACTATCAATAGACCTAGGACGCAGGAAAGTTGTAGAATAACTCGGAGTAATAGAAGGGGCAGTACTAGAGATACATGAAGGCCAAGTGGCCGGAGTAGGCCATACTACCTCTGTAGGTAAGGTCTCAATGTCAACAGCCGAGGATGTATCCACGAGGTCTGCCTTCTTCTTTTCAGCCTCAATGCACCAGATATTGGTAGAGGAGGTGGGAATCACTTCCATGTTTATCTTCTCATCACGCGGCACTCGGGCTCGTTTGTAGAACTTTGTGATAAACCTCGAGAACGTAAGCGATTTCTGACGATACCTGACCTGCATGGCCATCTCTTGTCCAATGATCACATCCAAATTTAGGGACTTCCTAGCAATGATAGAGCCAAGACAGGCCGCCTTAGTGTGGCATAGGATAAACTTATTCTGGGATGGAATAATTGTGCTTCTAATAAACCCAAACCAGTACCTCGCCTCCATATTTAGATCCTTCTTCCCTATGGGCACTCCGGTCTCAATCCACCTAGGAGTATTATCTGAAAGGAGAGGAGCCAGCCAACTTTTCATGTCCTCCAGTGAAGTTGTCTTGATCATAATTTGGTAGTCATCAGCAATTTTCTTTGTACACTCCAGAACTACATTGATATCAACATTATCACACTTCACTTTCTTTCCCCTGACGACAACATAATATATTCTCCTGAAGGTAGCGGGCTTCCTCTTCCCTTGTGGCACCAGAGTTCCATAGGCAGTGTAAAACTCTCGGACCCAATTAGGAATGTAAGGGACACGGGGCTTAGTAAAAATCTGGAACTTATGGGACTTTAAGGTGCTCCAAATCTCTATATATATATCCACCACACCTTCTATTGACCATCTATTCTCCTAGATAATAGTCCTCAGTCCCTCGGCCTTTTGTCTGTTGAGAGACTTGGGAAGAGGACCTTATACAAGTTGTGCTGGGACCACAGCTTGGACTGGAACTGGAGGAAGAGTAGTTGACTGAGGTACCCAAAACCTAGACATATCATTCATCCTCTTGTAGCGCAATTCATCTCTCTGGGTTTGTAGCAGCTCATCTTTCTCAGTCTCGAAAATTTCAGCCTGAGGCTCCTGTTGTTCCTCTCTCTCTCAGAGGTGGTGAGGTGAGTAGTGTAGACTCTATCACTGTTGGAGGTGACCTATGGTGACTCAACAATGGGCGACTTGCCCATTCCTACCTGTGGTAGGAAGTGTGGTTGCCTCTGCTTTGGATGCAGCTTCATCCTCATTGATTGTGATTCCCTTGACCGCTTGCGAGGTGGCATGTCTCATCCCGGTACTTTGGGTCTAGCTATATCTGAAAAACACCTCAAAAATAGTTAGAAATAATTTAAGAAAAATCTCAAAACAAAGGTTGTAGAAAGACTCGCTGAAAGAATCGGCTAGTCGCCGAGTCACTTTGGCAAACCAGATTGGGCTTGTTGACAGGACTAGCCTAAAAAATTTCCAAAAAAATGGCCGATCGGTGATGTGCAGGGCCGTTCGGTGAATCACCGACATCAGTCGGCGAGGTTAGACTAGCCCACCATATTTTACAGCATGTTTTTAGGGGTTATGGTCGCAGAAAGGGCTGTAAAGGCACCTTTTGGTGAGTCACCGAGTGAACTCGGCGAGCTCAGGCTTCCTGGCGAAAGTTGTAGACTCTAATTTAGCAAAATCATGATATTAAAGGAGAAGAAGGGGGACGTTAGGGAACAGCGAAATGGTTCGGCGAGCTCAACTCAGCACGCCAAACTACCCAGCGTGCCATATTTCAACCCCGTTTCCCAAATTCAAGCCCGAAGCCCCCAAAAGCAAAATGAAACTACACACTTATACAATAAAGCCCAGAACCAATCGACCCATGCCTCTGAGGTACTATAAATTCCCCCTATTTGGCCAAAATTGGTCATTTTATGACTTTTACCTTTAAGAATGACGTCAAACGCTCCATCAATGGGCAAAGCATGTCATTTAGCGCAATTTGGGGTTACTCAAACTTTACTCAACTAGACTAAACATAAATTTACCACAACGCAACAATTTAGGATCCATTTTAAGACACAAAACATGGGAAATCCACATTTTAAGAAATTAGGCAGAATTACGAAACTAAAACGTGTAAACTAACACACCAACTATGATTTCAACACATGCTCATCACACAATAACATAATTTCACCAAGTGCATTTAAGTTTAACTACTAATCAAGAATTCGGGGTTCGGAAAACCAACTTCTGAGATGAATGAAGATTTTGAAATGTTAGGCGGTGATGTAATCCAAATCCGGGCACGAGATCAACACACAAAAAGTGATGAAATTTGATAAAATTGCAAAATCTAGAGTGTGGGTGACAGTGTACGAGGCTAATAGTAGGAGAATGTAAAAGATTTTGAACGCTTAAAATGTTTAGCGTATTAAAACCATTCAGTTAGCGGCCTTTTCGGCAAAATTAGTTGTCCATGCTGAACCACTCGGCAATCCGCCGAGTGGTGACTTACCTGGATAAGTATTACAGGACCTCCTGTCAAGTTGAAGGTCCAAACGACGGAAAAAGTCAGGCTCGCCGGCCAGTTCGCTGAGTCACCGATTCATCCCTAGGCCCGCCGAGTTTTACAAACTCCCATCTCCTATTTTTGTAACTCTAACACGGTTTAAGTCGGGCTCGCCGACCTCTTCGGTGAGTCGCCGACTAGACTCTTGGCTCACCAACCTGCATTTTTTGAAATACATTTCACCTTGCAACCTCCACAATCAACACCCGATATTCAAAAACAAAAACAAAGCATTCAAAACATAGGTTGCCAAGAAGCGCCTTAGTTAACGTCGTGGCACGACGGAAGTACCCATTCAAGCTTCATTCTTGGGGTTTGCCATAGTATGACTAGGCAACCCCCCTTGTTGCCTTGGGTTAAGATGCGACGAAATTTGACCCATTTGGGTCTCCAACTTCATGATACAGACGGAATTAGAGGTCACCGTCTAGTTGAGAGTCGACACATCCTCCTTCATTTCCTTGAAACCTTTATCGGACACTTCAACCATGTTGAGAATATGTGAGAGCATATCCTCATTCCGGACACCCTCAGAATCTTTGGGCTTTTGACACTCATGGGGAGGAGCACACCTATCCTTCTCCCCTTCTCTTTCTTTCCAACTGGTGTTACGATCACGCTAATCTCTATCACAGTCTCTCCAGCCCTCATCTATATTCAAACCTTGGTTTCCATCCTGCCTTAGGTAGTTAGCATGATAACCTCCTCCTTGGTTGGCTAGAAATTTCACTTCCACATTGTACAACGCTTGAAATTGGGCTTCATCGGGGTTTACTCCACTAACACCCACAACATTAACACTCTTCATACTAGCACCTATGGCATTTTTGGCTCAGATATCCAGTTGGGTCATCATTTTTGTCATGTTTTGGTCTGTCTGTTGATCTTTTTCAATCTTCTCCTTTTGTCATTCGAAAGTTGAGAGGAGAGACTTGTTCCTGAAAAGTGTACTATGCCTTGTTTATCTTCATCATGGAGTCAAGGAGTTGGGAAGGTACTTTATAGGGCTATTGCATTATAACTCCGTGCACAAGTTGGTTAGCAACTCATTTGTTCACCGATTCAAGACTCCTATAAAAGTATTGCAACAACAAGTTGTTGGGCATTCCATGAGTTGGGAATTGCAACAATAGCTTCTTTAACATCAGCCAAGTCTCGTGGATTGGCTCACCCTCAAACTCTTGAAACTTTGGATACTATCCCGAAGAGTCATCATCTTCGAACGAGCGAAAAATCACACTTTGAATGCAATAATAAGTTCTTCCCATGAAGTGATAGAATAACTTGGCAACTCCTCTAATAATTTACTTGCCTCACCCATTAGAGAAAATTGGAACAACCTCAACCGGACCGATTCTTGCGATATGTTCTTGAAGGATAATGGTCCACATATATGAACAAAATTTCTAATATGCTCATGAGGATCCTCATGAGCCAGACCTCTGAATAAACCCTTTAGTTGAAGGAGCTGAAGCATGGTGCTTTTAATGTGGAACACAGTGTTCCCTTCAGCTAGAGGAAAACGAATGGCCCCAACACCACCCATTTGGACTGGGTCATTGACATCGTTGAGGTACTCGGTATAATCATTCTAGCCCACTTGGCTAACATTGCTATCGTTTAAGCTCATTTCCTCTGTTCAACAAGCAACATAAAAACAAAAAACAAAATAAGTAGACTCAACTATAAATAAGAATACAATTCAACTTCACCAAAAGAATTTCAAACAACACCACTACCCGGCAGTGGTGCCATTTTGATTTGACATTTTAAGCACACATATTCCAATTCTAGGGGTGACACAAATCATTATAAAATCCAACTAAATGGGTTCAAATACGTGTCTTAAGTTCAATTAGGAAGTATGAATATGGTCAAATTAGCCATAGGAATAGAAATTATCTATTAAACACATACTAAAATAAAAGGGGTGACATAAATGTCGAATTGGGGTTTTTGGTTTTGATTATCAATAACAGCAGTCACAAAAATATTGAATTAACAATAAGGAGGCGGGATCTTGGGATATGATCAATTATAGGAAAATATAGGAATATGGGTGATTGTAACTATTAGAAATAGCTAAATATTAGTGAGTAGGCTAGACTATAAAGGAGGTTGTTTTCTCTCGAACAATTACCCTGAAGCAGGTGATTTCTTTCGAGCTTCAACAAGCATGCAAATTAAGAGCAGCCCATAACATAATCCATTTACTCTCTTGAACGAAATGTGTCGGATTGGGTTTATGATTTACTCTTTCAATCTAAACACATATCAACCTAATACGCACAAATCATCAATCAAAAACCTTAGTTCTAAAACCTCTCTCTCGAGCAAGCGAAGAACACAAATATAGACTCACTTTTAAATAGCATTTAAACTAACAATTAGCAATACCCATAAACTAAATCAGCCCAAAATCACACGATCACACCCCAAGATTTGGGGTTTCCGCTAGACATTATAAAAAGATAAAAATAGTCACCAAATTGATTATCCATCAACTTTGTAAGAGTGATTTTGTCTTTACAATGCTCCAATTTGATGAATCTTAAAGACCCACTTCAAATTTCTCAAAAATGAATTTCCTCAATCCTTCAAAGCTAAAGAAAATTCTAGAGAAAGCTATTTTAAGATACTAAAATTATTCTAGAAGATGATAAAAGATACTAATTGATCGATAAACTAAATGTTCAAAAACGTATGTATAGTCGCCTAAAATGTGCTACGAATAGGCATTCGGCAAACTAAGTCTGGGTTACCGAACCACTTAGCAAGCTGCCCTTTGATCTCTCCCATCGCCTTTTTGCCTTGTCATTCAGCATCCTAGGGTTATGTAATTTTGGGCGAGATTTCACTGCTTCGTGGAACTGCTCAGTGATGCACTGACTGCTCGTTCATGTTGCCGATTTGGTTTCTTCACTCAGAGCTGGCACACTGGAACTTTAGGCGGTGGAACTCACCTCGACAATTCGCCAAACGCTCTTGGCGAGCACCATGCTTGCCTTTCTTCAATTCTTCAGTTTATTTTGTTCCTTTTTAAATATTGGTGTCCTAACTTTGTTCCTCAATCCATGTACATGAAAATGGAGGGTTTTTCATCAGTTTATGGAAAAATAAAGCATTTGAGGACACTAAATCTATATAAACAAAGCCCCAAATGAGTTCAAATCCCGTACTCATCACGTGTGAGACATGTATCCCCAGTTGTTCGTCGATTGAGGTACTACTCTAATCTTACTTTAGCCCATTTTACCTAAGTTTGCACTCAGGGACAAGTGATGATTAAATTGGTATCTATTGTAACGGCATGTTCCCATCGTTATATAAAATCCATTGGGGAAAGAATTGGGACCGGAAAAACATTTTATAGTAACATGGGATTTCCTTGCCTAGTCCAAATTTGGATGATATCGAAGTCATGCGAGTCTAGGAAAATCTAGTAATGAATGAGAAATTTAATATTGAATTTGATTACATGAGTACATAACTAAGACGTAAAGGAACTCGTATGACTTTACGGAATCAAATTCGGGTGAGAGAACTCCTGAAACTGATCTTAGCATGAGCGGGTAGTTGTTGAATGTCTTGAGTTGAATGTGTGTTGTGAAATGGGGGTTTGAAACTCCAATTTCGACTCTATCTTTCCGCCCTAGCCACCAGGGCAGGTCCGCTGAGGCGGTATGGGGTCCCTCATAGCGGCTCAGTCCCAAATTAAGTTTAAATTAAACCCCAAATACGTTATTTTTCTGCAAGTTTTGTTCTTGAAAGCTAGGAGACGACCCCAAGAATTTTTTTGAAAGTTTTCCACGAAATTTGGTGCTAAAGATAAGGATTTTACTTACCTAATCCATTTTTCAATCCGTATAACGTAGAATCTTGGTTAATTAATGTTAAGGGAGGGTTTTTGACTGAATTATATGGTTGGAAAATGCCTAGATGCAATTTAGGACGACGAGTTGGGTCATGGGTTGTTGGGTTTGTCATAATCTGGGTTAATTCGACCTTATTTAATGATCATTGTATTGAATTGATTGTTTGTAGACCTAGAACAAGCAGAAAGAATCCGGAAAGGGAAGAATCAGGCATCTTAGGAGGATTCAAACTTGTTTTCAGGGTAGGTTACGGTTTGATTTCATGTTTGTGTGATGTATGTTAGTATTTGCTTCATTGTAATAAGTGTATGTATGTGAATGTTGCACTATTGATCACACTTAATGCAAATGAGTATGAATGAATGATTATAAGCCATGAATCAACACTTGATTGTACGATTTGAGAATTTACATTATGATTGTGATTCTGGTATGTTGAATAGAGCGGGTGTCAAGTTCCGACACACTAAATGGGATCGAATGTCACGTACCGACATATATATTGGAACGGGTGTCACGTTCGGACATACTAACTTAGAGCGGGTATCACGATTTGGCACACAAACAGTTTGGGTATGGGTTCCATAAAAGAACCACTGACTTTTCATATATACGTATTATTGAAATTGTGAAATGGTACATTGATCCTTAAATGAAAATTGATATTGTATATTCAGTATATGTGTATTTACTATGTTGTGACAGCTTTGATATGTTTCACTTCCACGAATAACCTATGATCCCACCAGTATATTGTGGTTGTGTACTGATACTGCACGTTCTCTTTCTCTGTTGAGTACAGAATATCTTGAGGTGGCAACTAACAGATCTCCTCTAGAAGATCAGTGATCGAATTGAGTTCAAGGGTGAGACCGTTCTTCAAGGCTGTAATCAGTTCTCTTTTTCCTCAGTCCATCCTATTTAGACTTAGATTAGTACTTTAGATGATCAGTTATGTTAGCTTTTGGGGTTGTACCCTGTTGTTTTAGACTTATGGTATTTGTTAAAGTTTTGTTAGATTGACATTCATTTTCTAGGTAATATTTTCGCAATGTTTTGGTAGTCGTTGTTAGACTTTTGGAGTTATGGGAACTCTACTTTATTTTTGCATTTAAACATGCTTCTGTATCTTTAAATGCATAGTTTCTTGGTTAAGTTGTTTAGTGGGGTTGTAGTAGTGGTTCTCCCACCCGAGGGTTAGTGTGGGTGCCAATTACGACTGTCTGGGTCGTGACAAAAAAATATCATGCAATTGGAAACATATCTAAACTACTCGGTTAAGAAAACCAAACCTACTTGGGCACCAAGCAACAATTGTATAAGTACTATTGCGAACCTTAACACCTTTTGTGAAACTTTAGTATAATACATAATCAATTACAAATGGCCTAAATATTTCTAGATTATATCCAATTTTTCAAACCCTAGGCCAAGATCATGAATTTACAACCAAAACTAGGGTTTTATCTACTCCTAATTCACTTCAAACTACCAAATTCCATGGTTACATTAAAGAATTGCGGAAAAGAAGTTGAGAACAAACATTCTTAAGATTAGTCCAACTTCTTACAGCCTAAAATCCTTATAAACCCAATTTTTTCCCAATTTAGAATGATTTTAAACTATCCCCTAGGGCCACAGTTATATTTTCTAAGAGCGAAGGAATCAAATGGGTGTTTAATTGATGGAGGGACTTACCTTGTAGGAGGAAATCAATGAAAATCTGAAGAAATCGCCCTTCCCTTGCTCTCACTTTCCATTGAACGAGTTTTGGGAGTTAAATAACATTTTAGGTCTAAAATTGCATTTAACTGCGTGTAGCCCATTCTTGCAGTCTGATTCCCTCTATAGAGGCCTCAACTTTTCACCACAGACAATATCTGGTAAGACGGTCATAACATTTTACTCTATACTCCAATTGATGCAAACTTGGTGGAGTTGGAAAGAAGACTCATAGACCTTTAATTTTGTAACATCTCGCTAATTGAAAGAACTAGAAAGAGCTAGAATTGGAAGTAGTCATTTTAGGTAAGAATGAAAAATATTAAAAAATTGTTAACTTATGTTATGTTTGGGTTTTCTATCTACCGTAGGAAAGATCTTTGGATTATCTTTCCAACGCCGCCGAGTTCGCGCGATCCTGAGTCCATATGAGTGAGATATGGCAATTAGAAGTTGGGTTGATCAATTAAGGAAAGTGTAGTCTGGATTTTTGAAGGGTAGTTTGGTCTTTTTCTTAACAATTATTTTAATTCATTTTTATGACTTAATTTGGGGTCAAATCAGAATTTGGTCAGTTTAGAAAATTGGATATTGATGCTAGGGCTTGGAGAAAGGAGAAAAGGGGAGAAAGAAGAAGAAAAGGCAAGATTCGTCGAGATCGTAAAATTTGGTTGTGGATTTCGCCAAGGATTTGATCCTACGAGGTATCTGATATCACATAGTGTTGGGTTAGTTCACTCACTCGCCAATATTGATTCAATTTAGCGAAGTTATATTGATTTGAAAGTAAATCATATGAGTTCTTGATGTAAATTTGTTTGAATTTTTGTGGGTTGGTGTTGTTGATGTTTCTTGAGTTCGATTCATGCTTTTAGGTGTGATTTCGATAATAATCTAGTATATATTGAGAGTATAGTCGATTCTATATGTTTGGGGAAAGAACCAAGTAAAATTAGAGGGTTTAGAATTGACAAACAAAGAATAAAAATCGTCAAAAATCTGGGGAAGGGGCGGGCGTCGCGCCTCTCAGTGCGCTCAAAACAGTTCCTGAATTTTGACCTCTTGTGGCGCTGCGCCAGCCAGAGCGCCCCCAGTCAGTCTCGAAATTTTACCCTCTAGTACCCCATGCCTCTTAGAGAGCCCGGGACGCCAGTTCTTCCTATTCTTCCCCCATCTTTCCGTACTAGTTCCTTAGCAACGTACTTATGTTTTATAGTTTATTCTAACAGTCTAAGATATATCTAATCATCATAAAATCATCCATATATATGAGATCATGAAACTTGAATCCATAATTCAATTAAAGGAAAGTTAAGAGTCAAGTCTAGAAGTTAAGAATCAAGTCAAGAGAAGTTCATAAAGTTTTTAAAAGTTCTTCTGAAACGTTTTGTAACACCATATATCTGAAAATATAACTTGATGTAGATTTCCAAAAGTTGCATGTGCAACCCACGGTTGCCACCCACGGACTGTAGGGTAACCCACGGCCCATGCTTGTGGTTCTTCGTTCACATTTGCAACCATTCCTAGATATTTCAACAAAAACTATTCTAAGTCATGACCCACGGACTGACTTGATGGATCGTGGATCCATCGACGGATCATCGATTAGTCGGTAGGTCGAGGCCCTCAGAACATGGTCTCTGAAGTTGATCGACGGACTGACATGACAAATCGTGAATTCATGAATGGATCGTCGACCAGTTCGTAGGTCGAGACCCTTAGAACCTGGTTTCTGAAGTCATAGACGGACTGACAGGACGGATCGTCGATCAGTTCGTAGGTCGCTTCAGCAGATTTTAAGTGAAGGTTCTTTTGGTCTTTCCCTTTTTCGTTTAACCCCGAAGCAACGTCGTCTAGACACTGAATTTTGAATTTTTTGTCATTTTAAGCCTTGAAACATAACTAGAACTTACCTAAGTCAAATCATTAATCAAAGCATAGAAAATTAGAGCATAAGAGGAGAAGAGAAGTCAAGAACCCTAGTTCAAGAATGCAGCAAGGTTCCATCAGTTCCAACCCCAAAATCTAAAGATTTCTCCGTGGAATTCGTCACCAGGTATGTTTGATTTCACTAGTGGGTTCCTTTCATCCATTAGGTCCCTAATTTTCAGTCAGTTTCTTCATTCCCTTATTATGACTAGACCTAGGGTTTCTTGAATGTTAGAATTATTGGGTTCTTAGTTGTTAGAATGAGCCAAATCAGATTATTATGTTAATATTAAGTTTATTTCATGAATTCCAGAACCCTAGCTATGTATTTCTTTCTTGAATTACACATTCTAGGTAAGATATTTCCGTTATTCAGTTATACATGCCTCAGTTATTAATGCATCAATATCAGTATAATTGTGGCATACTTGGTTTGCATGTTTAGTTTGAGCTATCCAGCAATTTACAGAAATTCAGTCATAATGTTTTAATTACCTAATCCATTGAGAGTAGCATATTACCGAGTTGGATTAGGGTTGAGCGCACCCAAATAGTCCCAGAACTACTAGCCACGTAGGTTGTAAGTCCCCTCTGTGGGCATCATTTCAGTGATCACGCCAGCATGCCTCTATACCTCTGGCAAAGTATATTGGGTCCTTTCGATGGGGTATATACATCGGACTCCAGATTTAGCTCATGTGGTTTTATTATCGGTTATTAGTAGATCCCACAGTTTAATCAGATTCTATTGTATTGACCATTTATCAATACATTCAGTATTCATTTCCAGCATGTATAAATTGGTCATTGCATTCAGTATGCTCAATATTCAGTATCTATATCATGTTTAGATTATATCAGTCATTTATTGCTTTTTTCAGTTATATGTTATTTCAGCTTTATTCTATCGTGCATGCTCAGTACCTTTCAAGTACTAACGCATACTCTGCGCTACATCTTCTCGTGAAATAGGTTCAGGTTCTCAGCATCCACATCATGCTTAGATCACTTCCCGATCATCAATTCAACAACATCGGTGGTGAGTACTCATTCTTTGAGGACCAGTGACATGTTTATCTTTTCAGTAGTTTTAGTCCTTTAGTTTCAGTTTTGCTAGATCTAGTTGCGGCATGTCCCAACATTCCTAGTCAGTTTAGAGGCTTATTTCAAACATAGTTATATTCAGCTTAGAATTGAGTTAATATCTTCTTTGTATTAAACTCATCAGTTTTCATATATCTCACTTAATAGTATATGGGTATTCCCCATTTTTTTCATTTTATTTATGATTATAGCTTCCACATCAGTTTATTATTTTTCTTATCTTTAGTATGCTCATGATTATGCCAGCAGGGTTAGCTTGGGATCACTTGTGGTCCTAGGTCCTAGGTCTTATGTCTACGTCTCGGGGGTAGTCTCAGGGCGTGACAAACTTCGTATCAGAGCATTAGGTTTAACAGTCCTAGGATATTTGAAAAGCCACACAAAGTAGAGTCCTTTTCATGGGTGTGAAGTGCACCACATCTAATTAGAGGGAGGCTACGAAGTGATTTAGGAAAACATCATTTTCTTATTACTCTTATCGTGTGTAATGTATGAACTAATCCTATTCTAACTCGACGTTCTACATTTTAGTGATCATGCCTCCCCGTAGAGCTAACGCTAGGAATGTGAATACCAGGAATGCAAACGCAGCTCCTCCAGTCCCAGATCAAAAAGTTTCTAATGTAGAATTCAGGAACGCCATTCAGATGTTGGCTCCGAGTGTGGCCAACCAGAACAATCACCGGGTTCCAATTCAGGTGTATGCCAATGTTGGGTCAACTACAGCTAGCGTGCAAGACTTTGTTACGATGAATCCGCCAGAGTTCTTAGGATCACAAGTTGGAGAAGATCCCCCAAACATCATTGATGAGGTCAAGAAGATCGTTGAACTGATGCAGGTAACTGGGAATGACCAGGTTGAGTTAGCATCGTATCAACTAAAAGATGTACCTCATATCTGGTATACTCAGTGGAAATAGAACAGGGGTACATATGTAGCTCCTATTACTTGGGATTGTTTTAGTGAAACCTTTCTGGACAGGTTTTTCACCATGGAGTTGAGGGAAGCAAGGGCCCAGGAATTTATGAACATAAGGTGAGGTAACATGACGATCCAAGAGTATGTGCTCAAGTTTAAACAACTCTCCAGGTATGCTTCTCACATGGTTGCTGATTCCAAGGCTCGGATGAATAAGTTTCTGTATGAAGTGTCAGACTTAGTAAAGACAGAGTGTAGGAATGTTATGTTATTGGGAGACATGAACATCTCTAGGCTCATGACTCACGCTCAGCAGGTTGAGGGTGTTAAGCTTAAGGAACAAGCTAAGGAGAGTAAGAAAGCAAGAACATGAGACTGTGAGTATTCCCAATAGAAATCAGGTGGTGGAAATCACTCGCAGTTTCAGCAGCACTCTTCGACTCCAGCACCTTCATCAGCCAGTGTTCCATCCTCCAAGTTCCAGAATAATCAGAAAGGTGGAGCATCAGGTTCTAAGTCTCGAGGTAGTATTTCAGGCACCAAAACCTACTCAACTTGCCCTAAGTGTGGTAAGAACCATCCGGGCGAGTGTCTTGTAGGAAAAGAAAGATGTTTTGGGTGCGGTCAGTCTGGTCATAGGTTGAGGGATTGTCCTTCTAGACAGCATCAATGAGGTAATAATGGTAGAGCTTAGTTTACAACTTCAGCAGCACCAGCAGGTCGCCTGACACAGCAGGGTAACTCATCCGGTACAGGTGGCGGACAAGGCCAGAACAAGTTGTATACTCTTCAGGCTCACCAAGATCAGGAAGATTCTGCTGATTTAGTCACTTCTATGTTACGAGTCTTTAATCTCGACGTTTATGCATTGTTAGATCCAGGGCAACTTTGTCATTTGTAACTCCTTTTATAGCGGTCAAATTCAGTGTTAATCCAGAAACTCTCCTAGAACCTTTCTCAGTCTCTACTCTAGTTGGTGACCCAGTTATAGCTAGACGGGAATACAAAAATTACCCTGTAATAGTCTCCCAGAAATTCACCTAAGCAGATCCGGTAGAGTTGGAAATGGTAGACTTCGATATCATTCTAGGCATGGATTGGTTACATTCATGTTATGCCTTAGTCAATTGTAGAACTAGGGTTGTTCATTTTCAGTTTCCAGATGAACCAATCTTAGAATGGAAGGGTAGTAGCTTAGTGCCTATGGGTCGATTCATTTCTTACCTTAAGGCCATAAAAATGATATCTAAGAGTAAACTCTATCATCTAGTTCGGGTTAAGGATTCAATCTCTGAAACCCCAACTCTTGAGTCAGTTCCTGTGTTTAATGGTCCGTGGTTCGCATTTGCAACCATCCCCAGAAATTCAAACAAAAACCATTCTAAGGCATGACCCACAGACAGACTTGACGGATTGTAGATTCTTCAACAAATCGTCGATCAGTCCATAGGTCGAGGTCCTCAGAACCTGGTCTCTAAAGTCGATAGACAGACTGACAGGACGGATCGTGGATCCATCGACTGATCGTCGATCAGTCCGTAGGTCGCTTCATTAGATTTTAAGTTAAGGGTCTTTTGGTCTTTTCCTATTTCGTTTAACCCCTAAGCTACATCATCTAGACCTTAAATTATAAGGTTTAAGTTAGTTTAAGCCTAGAAACATAACTAGAACTTACATAAGTCAAATCATTAATCAAAACATAGAGAATTAGAGCGTAAGAGGAGATGCAAAGTCAAGAACCCTAGTTCAAGAACGCAGCAACGTTCAATCTTTTTCAGCCACGAAATCTAAAGATTTCTCCATGGAATTTGTCACCAGGTATGTGGGATTTAACTAGTGGGTTCCTTTCACCTAATAGGTCCCTAATTTTTTCTCAATTTCTTGATTCCCTTATTTCAACTAGACCTAGGGATTCTTGAATGTTAGAATTATTGGGTCATTAGCTGTTAGAATGATACAAATTAGATTAGTATGTTAATAATCAGTTTATTTCATGAATTCCACAACCCTAGGTATGTATTTCTTTAGTTCTTGAATTACACATGCTAGGTAAGATATTTCAGTCAATTAGTTATACATGCCTCAGTTATTAATGCATCAATATCAGTTTACTTGTTCCATACTCAGTTTGCATGTTCAGTTTGAGTTATCCAGTAACTTAAAGAAATTCAGTCATAAAGTGTTAATTACTTAATCCATTGGGAGTAGCATAATACCGAGTTCGACTAGGGTTCAACGTACCCCAATAGACCCAAAACTACTAGCCATGTAGGTTGTAAGTCCCCTCTGTGGGCATCATTTTAGTGATCATGCCAGCATGCCTCTATACCTTTGGCAGGGTATATTGGGTCCTCTCGATGGGGCGTATACATAGGACTCCACATTTAGCTCATGTGGTTTTATTATCGGTTATTTGGAGCTCCCATAGTTGTGTCAGATTCTGTTGCATTGACCATTTATCAGTACATTAGTATTCAGTTTCAGCATGTTATAAATTGGTCATTGCATTCAGTTAGCCCAATAATCAGTATATATATCATCTTTAGATTATATAATTGCTTTATTGCATTGTTCAGTTATATATTATTTCAGCTTTATTATATCCTGCATGCTTAGTACCTTTCAAGTACTGACGCATGCTCTGCGCTTCATCTTCTCATGATGTAGGTTCAAGTTCTCAGAATCCAGATCACGCTTAGATCACTTCCCGATAGTCAGTTCAGCAACATCAGTGGTGAGTCCTCATTCTTCGATGACCAGTGACATGTTTATCTTTTCAGTACTTTTAGTCCTTTAGATTCAGTTTTGCTAGATCTAGTTGGGGCATGTCCCAACATTTCTAGTTAGTTTAGAGGATTATTTCAGACATAGTTAGATTCAACTTAGAATTGAGTTAATATTTTCTTTGTATTAAACTCATCAGTTTTCATATATCTCAGTTATAGTATATAGGTATTCCCCATGTTTTTCATTTTATTTATGATTATAGTTTCCACATCAGTTTATTTATTTTTATTATCTTTATTATTCTCATGATCATGCCATCAGGGTTAGCTTGGGATCACTTGTGGTACTAGGTCCCGTGTATGCATCTTGGGGGTAGTCTTGGGGTGTGACACGTTTTAACTTTGTTTTAAGACTTAAAGCTTTGACTTGAGTAAAATAGTATGAGTAAGAGTTCGTTTCATCACAAAATATATGGGAACTAAGTATTACTAATGAGTTAAAATGTTTTCACATTTGAGTAAGAAAGGGAAACATCGATTTCAAAGATAGCTTTTAAGCTTAGTGTTTAGTAATTATCTTAAACGGAAAAAAAAGTTTTGTTTTAAAAACATATGAGCTAAGTTTCTTTTCGTAGTAGTATTGAGCACCCATATGGGGATGCGAGTTCATAATAACTAAAGTCTCCATAAACTATGTAGCCATCATGGGTAGAAAAAAATCATACTTTTTAGATGAATCGTTAGTGCTATTTAGCATAACCTTGTGGATCCACTTAGTCAAGGCGTCTTATATGATGGCAAAGTATAGGATAGTTCTGGTAGCATAGGCAAGTGTTGTATCATCACATAGCATCATAGTGGTGGTTGTCGGTTAGAGAAACTCCCACATAAATTACTTACTTTATTATATGAGTAAGTTGAGTTGATATTGCATTTTTTTAACAAACTGAGTTGCTTCTATTGTTTTAAAAAGCTTTCCATATATTGCATGTGTATTGTTACTTTATATTGAGTTAAGTTACTAAGGAGTTGAGTAAAGCCAGGGTAAGTGTTTTTCAGATTCCTTTCAAGCTTATGTTATGTTTAGTATTCTCATTGCATACTCTTATATTCAATGTACCGATGCCATTTGTCCTGCATCGTTTCATGATGCAGACACAAATAGCACCTCGTTGATCCAGTTTAGCACTCAGAGTCTGTTGGTGAGCCTCCTTGCTTTTCGGAGGACTCCTTTTTTTACAGTGCTTTCTAGTATTTCAGTTGTTAGGAATATCGGGGGTCTTTTCCTGACATCCCTCTTTGTTTTATAGTCTTTATAGACTAATAATTATAGTTCTTTAGTCTTATTCATTCCAAAGGTTTTTTAAAGACTTGAGTTTGCCTTATTAGCTAGTTGAATACTTTCTTACTAACATTCTTGATTTATATGGGTTTATCTTTGTTAATTTAAGTCTTCCACTAAGTAAGTAAGCAAAGCCAAGGGTTTGCTTGGGGCCAGCAATGATTCTCGAGTACCAGTCCCACCCAGGGTGTAGGCTCGGGGCGTCATAAATTTGATATCAGAGCACAGAGTTCAAGAGTCCTAGAGAGTCTATAAAGCCATGTCAGTAGAGTCCTAGTTATTGGCGTGAACCGCTTCATATCTATAATTAGGAGGCTGCGAGACTTAGGAAATCATCTCACTTCTTTCATACGCATTCCGTGCGGTGGAGTTTGATCTCTAAAGAGTTTCTTCTAATTCGTGGTTGCGCGTGTTTTTCAGTTAGTAATGCCTCCACGAAGAGCTGTCAGAGGTGTCCTGCTAGGCAAAATGTTGATAAGAAAGGGGTACCCAATGCACCTGAAGTGCAACCCCAAGGAGAAGTTACCAATGTTGAGTTTAGGGAAGAGATAAGAATGTTAAGCCAAGTTGTAACAAACCAAGTTGGGCAACAAAGAGGGGATCGACAAGAATAGGTTGATACTTCGAGGATCCGTGAGTTCTTGAGGATGAATTCTCCAAATTTCACTGGTTCAAGCACTACTGAGGATCCAGAGAACTTTATTAAGGAACTGCAAAAGGTTTTTGATGTTATGCACGTTGTTGATGCTGAGCAACTAGAACTAGCTACGTATCAATTGAAAAATGTTTCTAGGACTTCATTTGACCAATGGAAGAAGGGTGGAGCTGAGGAAGATCCACCTGCGAGTTTGGCATGTTTTGAGGAGGCCTTCTTGGGGCGTTTCTTTTCCCGAGAGCTGGGACAAGCCAAGGTACAAGAGTTTCTTACCCTTAAGAAAGATTTACTAAGTTTTCATGAGTATGGGTTGAAGTTCACCTAACTATCCCGTTATGCTCATAGATGGTTGCCCGATATGAGGTGTAGAATGAGTTTATTTGTTGCTGGGTTGTCTCGTCTATCGAGTAAGGAAGGTAAAGCTGCATTGCCAATAGGTGACATGGATATAGTACGGTTAATGGTATATGTGTAGCATGTTGAGGAAGAAAATTTGATGCATAGGGATGAGTTTCGAAACAAGAAGGCTAAGATAGGGAGTGAATTCGGGCAGAAAAGAAGTAATGTGAACCGTTCGTCCTTTCAGTAAAAGACGAAGGTACCTGCTCGATCATTTACTACTGCACCTGTACACAGAAACAAAGGTGAATATAATAGTCAGAATTCACAGCACTTCAGAGCTAGACCTACACAGTCTCAAGGTAGTGTGGAAAAAAGAGGTAATTAGACTCCTGCATGTGCCAATTGTGGTAGAACCCACCCAGGTAAATGTCACGATGGCTCCACAAGTTTTTTTAAGTGTGGACAAGAGGGTCACTTCATGAAAGAGTGCCCTAATAATCGGCAAGGTAATAGGAATCGGGGCAATAGGGCCCAATCTTCATCAGTTGCTCCACCAGAGAGGGCTGCACCTAGAGGAGCTACTTCTGGTACAGGCGTAGGAGCAAACCACCCTTATGCGATCATTAGTCGTCAAGAGCAAGAGTATTCTCCAGATGTTGTCACCGGTATGATCAAAGTCTTTACTCTTAATGTTTATGCTTTGCTAGACCTAGGAGTAAGTTTATCTTTTGTTACTCCTTATCTTGCAAATAAGCTTGATGGTCTTCCTGAGAAACTCTGTGAACCCTTTTATGTTTCTACACCTGTTGGGGAGTCTATTCTAGTTGAGTGAGTATAATATGATTATATCATTTCCATCAATCAGAAGGATACTATGGCTGATTTAGTCGAATTAGACATGGTAGATTTTGATGTCATTCTTGGAATGGAATGGCTTCATGCCTGTTATGTCTCCATTGATTGTAGAACTCGAGTCGTTACGTTCAAAATTCCTAATGAGCCACTTATATAGTGGAGTAGTAGTTCAGTAGTGCCTAAGGGTCATTTCATTTTGTACCTAAAGGCGTGAAAGTTAGTTTCCAAGGGTTGTGTCTATCACTTAGTCTAAGTTAATGACTCTAGTGTTGAGATACCTTCTATTCAGTCAGTTTCAGTAGTAAAAGAGTTTCCAGAAGTCTTTCCAGATGATCTACCTGGAGTCCCCCCTAAGAGAGAGATAGACTTCGGTACAGATGTTCTTCCAGATACTCGCCCTATATCTATTCTTCCATATAGAATGGCACCAGCAGAGTTGAAAGAGCTTAAAGAGAAGTTGAAGGATCTCCTAGATATAGGTTTCATTGATCCTCAGTTCCTTCTTCAAGACCGTCATCATTGACATATTCCTCTACTAGAAAGGACTGACATAAATGAGGCAAAAACTTTGGTGGAACACAATTAATTCCCTTCTTGTTTTGAACCTCTCTTAGCACTAAATAAAAAGCTTGATGAGGTGTCATGATCGCAAAATTGAGTTTCTCACTTATGCTTAGAGAAGATACAACTTCCTAAAGGGTGTTCGGGTTGGTTGGGGTTATAGATTTACCCAGACACCGATCTTCTTCGACCTCAATCATGTTTATAGTGAACCCTCCACGATTCGATAATGGGTTACTATTGTCATCGGAACTGACAACTTGAAGAGTGATAATTCTTTAATCAATCAAGTCCTGAATATTATTCTTCAAATGGATGCAATTCTCAATGGTATGTGCAATAACTCCTGAATGGTAAGCGCAATGAATATTGAACCTGTAATGTCTGGAATTGACATTAACATTTTTTGGATCAATTATTTTTATCTGACCAGCTGCTTTCAATCTCTCAAAAGGTTGGGTTCGACTTTCAACCAAAGAAGTAAAGACTCGAGGAGATTTCTTCTCAAGTTTTGGATGTGGAAGATTATATTTATTTCGTGGAGGTAGAGGTACTTGATGATAAAGTGGAGGATTTTGGTGAGTAGGTGCTGGCATTTGAAAATTGGGTATTATAGAGTTTCGTAGCTAGGAGGGGCATTCAAGTAATTTGACAAAGTGGCTTGGTAATTTGGTTTAACATTCGGATAATTTGGCAATGGATCTTGCTAATTTGGTTGGACAAAAGAGATTGGTTAAGGATTTGGCATAGCTAAGGGGTAGGTTTGGATGGTAAGGGCTTTGGAACATTAAGACCGGCATGTCTCTTTGATTTTTGGCTTGATTCAAATATGATAGAGGAAATATCTTCCCTTTTCCTCCTCAATGGTCCTGAAGATTCCACTTGAGAAGCCATTCAAATGACTTTTCCTTTCTTGAGACTGTCTTCAATAACCTCACCAATTTTGACTATCTCATTGAACTTCCCTCCTAAAATGAGCAAGATCCTATTGTAGTATTTCGACTCTTGAATGCGCACAGAGACTTCAATAATTTCTTTCTCGGTCATGGGAAGCCTAACCCTTGCAGCCTCTCTTCTCCAACGGTAGGAATACTATCGATAGCTTTAAGTTGAATTCTGTTTGACTCTTTCCAAAGACTATCGATCATGAATGAATTCTACATTGTAACCAACCTTTCAATTATGTCTTTAGCCAAAGCGTCCCAACTTGTCCATTGCTTGATTTCTTTAGAAATAAACCATTCCAAAGCTTTTCCTTTCAGACTTCGACTAAAGAGTCGCATTAACAAATCTTTATCTATCCCCAGTCTTACAAGTTGGTCACAATAAGTCCTCAAATGTGTCAAAGTATTTTGAACTCCGCAGAAAGTGTCAAATTTTTGTACTTTAAAACCCTCCGAAAGGTCCAAATAGCGGTGAACGTGCAAATCTTCATAATTTAGCCCTATAATGTCTAAGGTGTATTGAAAGTCTTTTAGTGTATTCACAACTTCCTCTCTGATGCTTTGCTCATTCTTTCCTTTGATGAGCTTCCACCCATATGACGCTCAACTACACTTCATCTGATTCGAAGTGTAGGTGACTAGTTGCTAACAAGTATAAATCCAACTAAGAGTTGGGATCGATCCCATAGGGAGTGCTAGGAAAAGAATTTGATTACAAAGTAAAATGGTGTTCTAATCAGTTGTGGTATAAGTAGACATATTCGAAACAGTAAAATAAATCACAAGGGCTTGACAATTAATGTCAAATGGGGGAAATTTAGTGGACAGTTAACAACTATGAACAATCTGTAGTAAACAAGTAGAGGGAAGTTGTTGGGTGTGTGATCAATTGAATGCCAATTTCACAAAATGGGTGATTATTATTTACTAGAAGTCGTTTAATCTTAGTGGGTAGGCTAGGCTTTAGGTGCAATAGTCATTTCTCAATCAACTATCACGAATCAAGCGAGTTCTTTCGAACCTCGACAAGCACAACACAGATTAAAAACACAATACCTCAATCAATTTACTTTTTCAAGCTAGATTAGTAGGATTGCATTTAGAACCACTTTCTTAAGCTAAGTCTACAATAACCCAATCACTACAATCATCAACTAATAGTTTTAATTCTAATACTTCTTTCTCACGCAAGCTTAGAATGCTAAACTAGAATTGTATTTGCAACTACAATTCATCAATTCAAACTCAAATATTAATTGAACCCATTTCAAATCAACAAAAAAATCAGTAAATAGTAACACCCATAAGCTAATTGAAACATTCAATTACATAATCATACCCCCAAGAATGGGGGTTTTAACCAAACATCTTAAAGACCAAAAAATCATTACCAACTATATTTTCCATTAGATTAGGCAACAATCCACAAGTCTTCAAATTCTCAAATTAAAGATAAAAATCAAACCAACCCTAAATCTCTACTCAAAAACTGTAAAAACAATATTTAGAATGTTTAGGATCGAAAACCCTGAACTGGACAATGTGGGAACTTTTTTTCTTCTTTTTAAAATTACATTTAGACATTCAAAGAATTTCAGCTTCAGAATCATTCGGTGAAGTAAGTCGGGATTCACCGAACTGGTCGGCGATGCGTTGAATGCTCCCTTCCATCACCTTTTTTTATCCATGCACAAGGTTTTTTGCACTTATTTTTCAAACTTTTTCTTCTTCTTTTGCTTTTATTTTCTTTATTTTATTTATAGAGGGGTTCTACCCTTTGTCAACACAATCTTGCAAGGGTGAATTTCTCACGAACTTCTTGACCTTCATCATCTTTCACTTGGCCTAAGTTGGTTGTTCAAATGGACCAATGTTTCATGAAGAATTTAGGTGATGGGGAAAGAGGTCAAATGTGTTTATGTTTCATCCAAAGACAAGTTTTTTCTCAAATGATGCCAAGCTAGTTTCACAATCTCACAAGGTGGTCACAAAGATGTATAATCGCAATTTGAATTACTCTCAAAAACTTGTGCCTCAGATCATCTTTATCATTCGCCTACATTAGTCGATTGGACCAACAGAGCAAGTTCTAGGTATCACCAAGCACTTATTTCAAGACAATCTCACCATACATGACATTCAAAACAATCATCAATTAGGATTCCACAAATTTAGCTCGCGTGCAACGATCATCACAAAATATTTTTCAACAATCAGCTAGTCACAATGGGATGCTAAAAGTTCATACATGACTTATGAACTCAAATTTTCCTCATTGGAATCACACAAACATATCGTTCAATCAAGAGCACTATTCAAGTAATCCGTATTGATCGCAACCGATACTCAAATTTGCAAGAGATCAACCATATTCACAAAAATTAAGGGGTAAAATTTTAGTTCAGATCAAAAACAAGCATTCCCATTAAAAGCCAAAACTCAACGGTCACAAAAATTAGAATTCAGAGCAAGCGATCAAAAATTGACATTCACAACAAGCTTAATGCAAACCGAAAGGGAAAGATATGAAGATACCTCAGCCCACCAAACAAAACCAACCATTGTTCTCAATGCAAAAATAAAATACTCTCTCAAAAGGAAAATTAAAAGAGAGTCCAGATCCCCCTGTCAGGCTAAGCATGTGGTGAACTCTGCACATCCCGGGATCTCCCAATCTGGGTATTAGTGCTAGGTTAATCTCCATCATTTGCTTCACTTGAGCCAACCATCGACGTGTCTCGAAGAGAGGACTCCATAGATTTTGTATCATCATGACCTCTAGATCATCCAAGTTATCATAGACCATTGTATCACGGTTACCAAGCTCCATCTCTTTAGTCTCAAGGGCATCCAACTCGGCATTATCATTAGCTATTGTAGCATCTTCGGTCATAGTAAGTGGAGGGAACTTAGAAATAGCTAGCATCTCTATACTCAAAACGTCAAGAAGGTCCACAGTGTCAAAAAATAGACTGATATGTGGATTTAAGCTCATCCACATAACGTCTCAAACTAGCAACATCGGCTCTCAAGGTCGTGACATCAGCTGACTGGCGTCCCCTTTGCTCCCATACCTCCACTCGCATCGTGATGGTGTCTGACGCTAGGCCATTGTCACGGTTACTACAATCCAACTAACCAAATTAGCAAAAACTAAAGCATTTAAAGATACGGAAGCAGGTTTAACTGTCTAAAGAAAAGAATATGGAGTTCCCATAAACTCCAAAAGTCTAACAAACAAATGCGGAAATAATGCCTATAACCTCAAAGTCAATGTACCAAAACATCGACTAACGACAATTCTAAGAAAATGGGTGCAACCCCAAACTAAACATAAGAATATGTAAAACAAACTAGTCTAAGTCCGAATAGAAATGGACTAAACATAGTTAGAACTCATGGCATCCTGGAAGAATTATCTCACCATTGAATTCAATCTCGATTATTGATCTTCTAAACGAGGTTTCTCAGTAGCCACCTAAAGATGTCCTATACTCAACAAAGCAAGAGCAAGTGCTATATTAGTACATAACCACATTGTACTGGTAGGATCACGCGGCTATTCCAATAAGTAAAACATATACAAGTAATCACAAAATAATAAAATATGCATATACCGAACATATATAATATCATTCATCATTTCAGGATCAATGTATGATTCCACATTCTCACTAATACATTTATATGAGAAGTCAATGGTCTTCTCATGGAACCTATACCTAAACTGTTAGTGTGCCGGATTGTGACACTCGTTCCATCTTACTGTGTCGGATTGTGATACCTGTTCCAATATGTATGTCGGTACGTGGCATCTGATCCCAGTTAGTGTGTCGGAACGTGACACCTATTCTATTAAATATGCCACAATCACAATCATACAATCAAGTGTTGATTTATGACATACAATCATTCATTCATACTCATTTACGATTAGTGTGATCAATAGTGCAACATTCGCATACACACGTGCATTATAATGAAGAAATTACTAACATACATCACACAAACATGAAATTACAACCATCATCTACCTCGAACAAAGCTTCAACCCTCCTAAGAAACTTGATTCTTCCCTTTGTGGATTCTTTCCGCTTGTTCTTGGTCTACAAATAATCAATCTAATGTGAGGATCAATAAAAGAGGCCTAATTACGCGAATTACAATCAACATTATCAATCCTAGACCAAACCCATAATCCTAAGGTGCAGCTAGGGCTTTTTACCACCATCTAAAACAGTTCCAAACCCTCCCCCAATAATGTATGATCAAGATTCAAAGTTCTATAGATCTAAAAATGGATTAGGGGAGTAAAATTCCTACGTTAGGCACCAAATTTCATGGAAAACTATAAATAAATCACCTGGGGTCGTTTCCTAGCTCTCAAAAATGAAATTTGCAAAATAATGGCATTTTTAGGGTTTATTTCCGACTTAAGTCATGACTGGCCCGTTATGGCGGGCCCTATCCCACTAGAACGGCCCTGCCGTGATGGAAATAATCCCACCCTGGCAGTTTGCATGGAAATAGAGACTTGATTTAAGAGTATCAAACCCCCAGTTCACAACACACCTTCAACCAATGACACTCAGAAACTACCTGATCGAGCTAAGATCAGTTTTGGGAGTTCTACTTGCCCAAATTTGAAACCATAAAGCCGTTTGGTTTCCTTAACGTATTAGATATGCACTCATGCGATCAAATTCATAATTGTATCTCTCATTTGTTACAAGATTTCCCTAGACTCGCCTAACTCTGATTTCGTCCAAATTTCGATTAGGCTAGGAATTATCCAGTTACTACCAAAAAGTTTTCTTAACCAAAAAAATTTCCCGATGGCTTTTCCATAACTACGGGAATAGGTCATTATAATATATACTAATTTACCTAGCACTCGTTCTCGAGTGAAAAACTTAGGAAAATATGCTAAAGTAAGAGTGGAGTAGTACCTCAATCGTTGAACAACTCGGATACTTGTCTCGCACGTCCTTCTCGGTTTCCAAATTAGCTTCCTCAACTGGACGATGCTTCTATTGAATTTTCACGGACTTAAGGTTTTTGGTCCTCAGCTTTCGGACATCACGATCAAGTATTGCAACCGGTTCCTCCTCATACTGGAGGTCTTTATCTAACAACATTGAGTCCCATTTTATGATGTAATCCATGTCACCATGATATCTCCTCAAAATGGACACATGAAATATCGGATGAACTCCCAATAGGCTAGGTGGTAAATCCAATTTATACGCCACTAGTCCTACACATTCAAGAATCTAAACCGGACCAATGTATCGAGGACTTTTGCCCTTCTCGACAAAACTCATCACCCCTTTCATGGGTGATACTTTTAATAGAACTTTCTCACCGGTCGAAAATGCCATGTTCCTTACCTTATGGTCTGCATACTTCTTTTGTCGACTTTGGGCTGCTAAAAATTTAGCTTGGATGCTTTCTACCTTATCCTGAGAATCCTTCTCAAAGTGAAACCCAAAAGGCTTCACAGCTCTTGTTTCGAACCATCATATGGGTGATATACACCCCCTCCCATAAAGTGCCTCAAACGGTGCCATATCAATGCTGGAGTGGTAACTGTTATTATAAGAGAACTCACACACCAGTGGAAACTTATCCAAATGTCCTCCAAAGTCGATCACACATGCTGCCAACATGTCCTCTAGCACTTAAATTGTCCTCTTAGACTGCCCGTCCGTGTGTGGATGGAAGGTTGTACTAAAAGTGCGTTGTGTTCCCAATTCATCATGTAATGTCTTCCAAAACTTGGATGTGAAATGCGTACCACGGTCTAACATGATAGAAAGGGGCACACCGTGCAGCCTCACTATATCTTTCACATAAACCTTAGACAACTACTGAGCATTATAAACTATTCTGACTGGAATAAAATGGGTCGATGATGAGTCCGAGATTTGGACTCATTTAGGGCTTCGATGTATAGAATTAGTGTCCTCAAATGCTTAATTTTTTCCAATAACTGATGTAAAACCCTTGATTTTTAGATATATGGATTGAGGAACAAAGCTAGGACAGAAAAAGGGCAACAATGACAGCACAAGCTGAAAAACAGAAGAGGAAAAATGATTCTGATGATCACCGAGATCAGTCAGAGAATCGCCAAGTTACTCCTCTTCTACCAAAATTTACAGAACTTTGAGGCTAGATTAGCAGTAACTTCGGCGAGCAGTAGTGTTATTCAACGTGATGCCAATTGCATATGCAAAGGACGAACAAGTTTCCAAAGGTACTGATGGAGATCTAGATAAATGTTGATGGGTGAGTCAGAAGAAAAAAAGGATGCATCGTGGAATGAAACGGCGATCCTGATCTCGCTCGCCTAAAATTACAGTGGTTGGATGAAGAAGATGTGAAGAATGAAGGTGAGACAAAAGGACGATCGGTAAGTCACCGAACGGTCGGTGAAACCTGACTTTCCTCGCCGATTGGCCCCAAAAAGTCACACACCATACTTGTATAAATTGATTTTTTCAAGAGAGAGAAAGCATTCAGTAATTGTGAGGAACAAAAGATAGAGAGCAAAAACACTGTTATTGTTGATTTCAAGTGATTTTAACAAGGTTATTCATTTGGGTTTTGTAACAGAGAAGATATTATTTAATTTTGACTTTCGAATTTCATTTACCCAGCTATGGAAAATGTGGAAAGTGTTGAATTTCATCATTTTACTATGATTGGTGAGTTGTGAACAGTACCTGAGCTCGCCTAATTGCCTATTTTCCTCAAATTTTGAATTTCAAACTTGCACATTTAACAACCATTATTCAAACAACAAAAATAAAAATGAAAACTAGGATTTCCTCCCAAGAAGCACCTTATTTAAAGTCATGGCACGACGAAGACACATTGTCAGGCTTAATTATTTGGGTTAACCATGGTATGACTCGGCAATCATCCTTTTGGTCTTGGATTTAAATGAGTCAAAATCTGACCCATCTGTGTTTCCAACTACTTAATCGACACCGATTGTGAGGTAACTGTTTGTTTCAAAGAAGAGATGTCATTTTTCATTCCCTTTAGTACATTTTTCGATCCTTCTACTTTGTTAAAAATGCGTGCAAGCATATCTTTGTTGTGGAAGTTTTCAGGATCAGCCGTAGGCTCATTTGGCTTTTGACGCTCATAGGGAGGTATGTCACGACCCAGGGATATACCCTAGATGTAACATCGCACATAGAACCCCGAAGGACTCCATTAAGCCCCTTAGCATATCATAACATAAGATAATAGAAAAGTGTGGAAATTTTAAAACATTTTCCATACAATCAAAGTCTTTTATAAAAGCAAAGCGGAAGACTAGTACACTTATCTCAAACCATCAAGAACATGAATATCTTTGAGATACAACCCATACAATTGTTCTCAACATAAAATAAAGACACAAAAGGAAAGGTGATCAAATCATCGATGCTATGAGGACTCACCAAGTCTTAAATCCTTGATATACTATGAACCTAGCCTTAGGGATTGAACTCAAAATCGTCGGGCCCTACATTTGATAAGAATGTAGGCAAGAGTATGTGTTAGTATAAAATGTACTAAATATGATAGCTAGCATAATATCATCAGAGCATAACAACATATTAGAGAGCATAATCTCCAACATAGACATAATAAGCATTAGTCAACATAAGGCATTATCCATAAACATAAGAGATACATCATGTTCATAAGCATACTAAATCCTTAGATCTTCATAACAATAGAGAACTACTTCTTAAGTAACCTCAAAGCATACTTGTGCAATGCATCAATAAGACCCCATAATCCCACCCATACTAAGTACAAGTTTAAGGCCATTATTATCAAACTTACCATCTCTATATCTCATCCTTAGCTCCATTCTCATAGTAAAGGGAGTCCAACATATCAATTAAGGCAACTATAGAAACAATCTAAGCTAAGCATACAACATATAAGAGAGATACTTCATAAGTATCTTCAATTCATACTTGTGAAATGCATGGATAAGACCCCATAATCCTACCCATACTAAGCACCACTTTAGGCCATGATACATAAATTATTACTATTTATCATTTCTAGACTACCAAGGAATAGCACCTGATTAGGCTAGACCAAGCTACTATGCAAATCATACTATCATGCAAGTCCAAGCTATTCAAGGAAGGGTACCATTGCTCCATCGTAGCTACCAATGAAATGGTTTGGCCTAACCAAGTCATGCTACCGTGAAAGTATTCTCTGATACTAGTGCAAGCTAACCTAAGGAAGGGTATGATCTCACAATCCAAGGCTACCATGAGATCTCCTACTCAAGCTACCATGAAATGGTATTGTCTTACCAAGTCAAGTTATTCATGAAGGGAGTTCATAACACAACTTCAAGCCAACTTATTTAACATGCTTTAATTCATCTTAGGTGAACAAACCTTTCAACCTAGAATAATTCTATGTGAGAAAACCGTTCACATTAATGTTCATATGTGTTCGTGAGAATGTTCTTTCAAGCAACAAAACATAACTATATTAATCATTGACACTTTACTCTCAACGTGTTCTTAAAGCAACTATCTAAAGTTCTATAATACATGCATAGTCTCATACCTTCATAATATAGAACTTGTGGGTAAATACTTCCACAACAACCCTATCTACCATCTACACTTATAATATAAGTTTCACTCTCAAAGCCTTAACATTCATAGTTCATCATATTAGCCTTAATCTCAAAGCCCTACAACTCAACATTCATAACCATAAGTCTTATTCTCAAAGCTTTACTTCTTACAATCATCATACACACCAAGATCACAAGACATTCTAGTCACATGCTTCATTCTCAAGCTATTCTACTCATATATCATCATAAAGGCTAAATCTCAAGTATTACTAGTCATGATCCATCATATATACTTTAATCTAATTCATTTCATGTCTACGTTGTTTTACTATCAAGCAGTTACTACACCTATCATAAACCCTAGAAGAATATCTCTAAATCCTCAATTTACCTTCTTCAGGCATAAACCCACATTACTTCAATTTAATCATTTAGACTAGGGTTAGGCATAGAAAACATGTAATTTCATAATAACAACAAGATTCACTACTAATTATAACGTAAACAATCAATATCTACTCAATTGGATCAACATAACTCAAAACACAATATTGAAGAAACCCTAACTTGAATTGGGGAATTCTTCATAAATTTAGGGGAATTCTAGGGGACTCCATGGATGGAAAAATCCTTCGATGAATAAGTTAACATATCTTGGATACAAAGCCCTCACAAAACTTGGAAGATTCGATGATTTTGACCTAGCTTGATTCTATTCTTCTTCTTCTTCTTCTTCTCCTATTCCTTCTCTTTCTCCTTCTCCTTCTCCTTTTTATTCTTCTTCTCCTTCTTATTCTTCTCCTTCTTCTTCTTCTCCTTCTTCTCCTTCTCCTGCTTCTCCTTCTTCTTCTTCTCCTTCTACTTCTTCTCCTTCTTTTCCTTCTTTTCTTTTTTCTCCTTCTTCTCCTTCTCCTTCTCTTTCTTCTCCTTCTCCTTCTTGTCCTTCTCCTTCTCTTTCTCCTTCTCCTTATCCTTCTCCTTCTCCTTCTTCTTCTCCTTCTCCTTCTCTTTCCCCTCCTCCTCCTCCTCCTCCTCCTCCTCCTTCTCATCCTCCTCCTTCTCCTTCTCCTTCTCCTTCTCCTTCTCCTTCTACTTCTACTTCTCCTTCTTCTTTTTCTTCTTATTCTTCTTGTTCTTCTTCTTCTTCTTCTTCTTATCCTCCTCCTCCTCCTCCTTCTTCTTCACCTTCTTCTTCTCCTTCTCCTTCTCCTTCTCCTTCTCCTTCTCCTTCTCCTTCTCCTTCTCCT
>JAJOOH010005482.1:0-49880 GCA_029582605.1 Solanum gracilifrons
TATATGGAAAGCTTATAAAACAGTAAAAGCAACTTAGTTTGTTAAAGAAAATGCAATAACAAACTCAACTTTACTTATATAATAAAGTAATATAGTTTTTGTGGGAGATTCTCTAACCGACAACCACCACTATGAGCCTAAGTGGTGATACATCGTCTTGCCCACGCTGCCAAAACTGTCCTATACTTTGCCGTCATATAGAACGCTTTAACTTAGTGGATCCACTAGCTTAACTTATGTGATCATCTAAAAAGTATGACCCATTAATACCCATGATGGCTACATGGTTTATGGAGACTTGAGTTATCTGAACTTGCATCCCCATATCAGTACTCAATACTACTCCCAAAACGTACTTAGCTCATATGTTTGTAAAAATAAAACTCTTTCTTTGGTTTGAGATAATTACTCAAAACTTAGCATGAAAGCTCACTTGGAAATCATAGTTTCCTCTTACTGAAAAACTAGTTCAAAGGCTCTTTTGAAATCTCAGTTTCCTTTCTTGTTTAAATGTGAAAACATTTACTCTTTGGGAATACATAGTTCCGATATACTCTTTTGAAGAAACGAACTCAACTCTTTACTCTTTACTCTTTGCTTAACTCAAAACTTAAGTCTTAAAACAAAGTTAAAACATTTGTAAAAGACTTCTTAAAATATGGTTCATGCTGAATTATGGACATGAACGACTCAATGCAAGGTTTTCAATAACTATAGATCGAACTCAATACTTGGAACTCAAGAACTTCAATGATACTACTCATTTCAAGAATGCTCAACTCAGAGGGTTTATGCTGAATTTATGAGCATGAACTACTCAACTCAAGGACTCAAAGATACTTCTCATCTTAAGACCGTTTGACTTATAATGTTGATGCGGAATTGTGGTCATGAAAAACCCAACTCATGGACTTCATGGGTAATAGGTAATAGTCCCATGATTAGGATTATAATCTCGAAAGGGTTAGGAACTCAATACTTAAGACTTAGGACATGAAGATATTACTCCTCTCATAGATACCCAACTTCTGAAGTTCATGAGGAATTTATGGGCATGAACGACTTGACTCGTAGGTCTACATAACATTATGGAACTCATGTATAAAACTCTTCTCTTTCTCTTACTTACTTCCTCAAAACTTAGTTCAAATCGATAGTTGATCTCAAAGGATTCACAATTGAACTCAAAGACTTTCTTGAACTCTACTTTTAACTTTCTCTTGAATGTGAATTATGAATTCAAGAGTTATGTTTCATGATATGAAGGATCTCGTGATGACAAAGTAGACTCAAGAATACATTCTCATCATTCTCATACTCACTTGTTCGAGTCTTCAAACAAGTTACTAGAAGTTGTAGAAGACTCCACAAAAGGACTCAAAGGGACTCTCTTAGAATGTTCGAAAGAATTCTCAAAAATTAACTCTCAACTCTTCCTTGAATTTGAATTATGAATTCAATGTTATGATCATGTTAGGAATGATTTTAGGTGTTTAGAAGTAGCTTAGATTCGTTAGAATCGAAAAGGAGTGAAGGTGCACTTTAAACGAACTCAAACGGGGTAACCGACGACAAACTGGGTGGGGCAGGCGATCCTGGCGCTATGGGTGGTGTGGGGCGCCAGCCCCTAAACTTCAGAGGTGGTTTTGGGATGCTCTGGCTGGCGCATCACACCAGGCGCCCAACCCAGAAAATCTGACGAACTTCTTTGCTCGTTTTCTCACCCTAAATCACCTAGAATCGAACGGTTTCTTCCCCAATCACTTAGAATCAATTACTTAACATAAGTACACTCTAATCTACTCAATACATCCCTTAAAACACTCACTTTGGTCTCAAGAAATCATCCAAAACCCAACACAACAAGATTTAGAATGAACTTCGAGATCACCTATCAAGAACTCCAATCTTTCAACTTCAAGAATGAAATTTCGCTGAAAAATAATATGATTGGTGTATGGTGAGAAAACCCAACACTATGGAAGTCTTAGGGATCAAACCAATGTCGACAATCCGCAACAACTCTCAAGAACGTCGACGAACGCCTTCATCCTTTCTCTTTTTTCTTCTTCTCTCTTCTTCTTTTCTCTTCTTGAATTCTCAGTGTAAATTAGGATTATTAAACTGAAGCTAATCAGATTATACCCCTAAAATATTACTAAAAAAAAATGAATTAAAACTGATTGGGTAAGGAAAAGACCAAAATACCCCTTTTAAACCCGGTTTTGACTTTCCTTAACTGGACAACCTAACTTCAAAAGGTCATATCTCACTCATCCGACCTCAAAACTTAGATAACTCGGCGGCATGGGAAAGATAATTCAAAGGAATTTCTTACGGTATCTGGTATCACACCAAATCTTCTTTAGCTGGAAGTTATGGTCGTTTGAAGTCAATCCAAAATTCATACTTAGCTTAACTTGCAAAATTTTAGATTTTGCTATTTCCAATTTAATTCTTTTTCGAAATCAAGGTGCTACATCTAGTGACCTTAACACTTAAGAAATTTTTAATTCCTTGGTAAAACCTCACTCACTACGAAGAACGGTTCGAGTCTTAGTTCGAAAATTTTCTAGGGTGTTACACTAGCACCAATACTTTGTCCCAAATTTATCCAAAAAGATGAAATGAATTATGAAATTAGCAATGAAACTATATAATATAATGACGGACCAGTATGTCGCTAACAAGTGGCGACAGAAATCGTTCGTCAGTATGACATCGCTAAACTTGCAACGAAACTCTTTTTTCATCACTAAGAGTTTATTAACGAGTGTAATAGTGACAGTTGACAATCCGTCGCTAATCCATCGCTAATCCATCGCTATTCATGTTTAGTGACGAAATATAATAGATTAGCGATGCCCGTCGGTAAACACATATTTTTTTTAGTGATTCTTGAAAATTTGTATTCGGTATTGTGTAACGTATTTATTATGATTTTTATGAACAAAATAAGTTTTAATTGAAAAGATAAGGTGAGTTTAGTTTACAACAAATTCCTATACAATATACAGATTCATGTGATAAAATGATATCCTTATCGACATGTGGCATAAAATATATATACTCTTGGGATTGAAATTGTACACTTAATTATCATTAATTTGTATCAGAGTTACACACATGTACATCATTTGTATGAATTATAGTTATCAATCTACTTATTATTATACATGAATTGGAGTTCTACGTTTGTGCAGTCTATGAACCTAGCGAGTTGTCCATGATTATTGTATTGACTTGTTGTTGTCTGAATTGTTATAATTTCTCATCGAGCATTTGCATTATATTTGTGTGTATATATATATGTGTGTGTATGTATTTGTATTTGGTGCTATGAAGTCACTCCATGGAAATCCTTTGAGAAGAAGGATGAGAAATAAGCGACGAGCCATACGATCCATAGCATATTAATGAGAATAGGGGATGGTCCACATGATGCATGACAGATTCTTGACGAATAGGTGATGGGCCACACTATCTGCAGTAGATAATGTATTGATGGTTTGAGCCCACAATCCATGGTAGGCGTATGTACAGATTTGTCCCCCATGAGTTCTAGACCGAAAGGCAATGAATGTGTATCGTTAGGGCATACATGCATCACTTTATATGACATTGCACTACATTGCATTGCAGTTCATTTGATTTTCATCAGTTGTGATTATTGTAAGTTTTTGTGGTTGTGGACTTGCGAAGTATGTGGATGATTGACTATGTGTGTTGAGGTGCAAGTTGTTATGCTCTATTAGTGCTCTGTTGTATTTGAGAGAGAAATATTAGTTTTTCTAATTAACTATTGCATGTTGTAGTTTTGGAGGTTCGATTAGAGTGGTTGGAGTACTTGCATTCTTTATTACTTTACTTAGGGTTGTGAGGTTTGCTTTTGAGTATTGCTGTTACCTGGTACTCACTTCCTTGCTTCTATATCTGTGTAAGTTAATTGTTTAGATCACCGTGATAATTCCTTCTTCTCTGCTTCGTCTGAGGCTTATTGTAGAGAGCTGTGACGTAGTTGCTTATCATCTTGGCGGACACCTCTTACTCTTTCATGATGTTCTTGTTCTATTCTTGAAATAATGACATTGAGACTTGTATTTCTTTCGAATCTATTGTAATACGTAGAGGTGTTGTGCACATGACAACCATATTTTTGGATTATAATTCAATTAAATTATGTTATAGACATAGTTAAAATTGTGCAAGTCTTTTATTTTTATTTACCTCTGCATTTAGCCTTCATGTTGGGTTTTAGGCTGACTTGTGTTGGTGGGATAAGACAAGTGTCATGATGTCATTTTTGAATTGTAACAGGAAAACTTCCTAAATGTCATTATGCAACGTCACTATTGAAAAATTATTATTTTATCATTGAAAAACATGTAGTATTATTCCCACAGATATTTTGATTGAATCAGTGAGAAAAGAAAAATAGTAGTGTTTTCATACGAAAAAATTAGAACGTTTTTCATTATTTCACCGAGAATATGTTTTCCGCCATGCCTTTTTTTCGATGAGCTAGTTTGACGTAATAATCATGTTGTATAACACAAAATTCCCATTAATTTACTATGGAAAAAACTTGTATTTATAGTAGTGTGTGCTCTGGGGGAGTTATAGACTAAAATCATTGATATTTTTAAATTATGCACAATTAATAGGAAATGAATGTCATGCATTTAGATTTTATTTATTTCAGTTAAATTATACTAACTGTGTCATAACATATGTGTTGATATCATGAAGTAGAGTGGGGGGGTTTTGATGGCAAATATCGACAATTAGTTTAGATATTATATGTACGATCTATTTTTAATTTGTGTAGTTAAAAGAACAACAAGTGAACTTTATAAAGATAAATAATCATGCTATAAAGTATAAACATATGAGGAGCTACATAGATGGACATGACAGTCTCAATTCATCACTTTGAGGACTTCATAAGTGTAGTTATCAATGCTAAATTTACTAAGAATATCAATAAATCTAATCGACGATTTGTTTGATGTAGTTCAGAGAAGAGAAATATTAACGGTTATGGTCACTCGATTCCATAACCTTAGGGTTGAAGGTGAGATATGCTTATCATCGGAATAACTATCCCTTATTTTTTTAGTAACTAATAATATTCCTTATGATACAAAATATCCTAAATGTCGTTAGTCCGTAAGCTTTAATGGAACTATGACAGCGAAAACATTTGAAATAATGCAGAATTAGTAGAAACTAATAGCAAGAGAAGCACAAAGTTCTGCTGCGGAAATAACTCACTACATCATTGTAGACTATAACCCATGGTAAACATCCTAGCAAGTGCAATAGTACCATATTATCAAGCGATTCCCAAATAAGGACCAACAAGAATACTAAGTCTTGATTATCATGAAAATAGACAAAATTTGAAACATATTGAAATATATAAGAGCTCACAAAAAAACATATGAAGACACATATACAGTGAGTGAACGAAAGAGGAGGACTATTAACAACAACACACCAAGCTAGTGTGTATGGGAAAGAAATTCAGAAAGATATTCGAAGAGTATATTTGATAAACTAGTTTTTAAACATGTACATATGTGTTGCACGTGTATATTCCAAACAAGATATTTAGTACAAGGTATTTAACATACGTGCACACACTAGGAAAGAAAAGAATACAACCACTCAAATCATCGCTAATGACTAGTATGTTGAGTCTGTGTTCATTTGCTATCCAAAAAAAATCATCTCTATTGTTTCCACATTTCTTGATTGACACATTTCCCATTAGTAGGCTTCTACTTCTAAATAATGTATAATTTGACAAAGAAATTATACAGTTTCTTCAGGAAAATGAGTTATAGGATTTGTACTGGGAATAAACTATGTTTTAAGAGTACATCATTCTGCTACTTACTCTTCCACATTTATGTACTTATTCTGGATTTGTCCTTTCTTCCTTACCCAAACGATTGGGATGCGGTTATAAAAGTGTGGAAGCCTCTTGTTTGTTGGATTTTCCTTGAAGTGATTCATAAGCTAAATCTGATCTTAATCACAGTAAAAAAAATTTGGTATGAATCTCAGCTGAAGGATGATTTCGATGAACATTGAAAGATATTTGGAGGAAATTAGTGAAGGAAGTTCTACATGATAATACCAAGTTAACTATCAAGCATTTTCTTTCTGAAGTGAACTCCTTACACCTCTTTGGAGAGGAAGGCCAATAGCTTGAAATTTCAGAACTTACCTTTGAAGCTGAACTAAACCTTGAAACATATTTTGATTACTCGATTTCACCCTTTACTGATAGTGCAACAACACTACCTATGGATCAAGACGTTTTTCATCTTGAACTGCATATGGATCAGAATGCTTTCCATCTTCAACTGCATATGGATGAATGCTTTCCATCTTCAACTGCCTATGGGCAGTGTGGTCGCAGTGTCAGTAAAGGGTGCAATCAAGTTATCTAAATATGTTTCAAGGTTCAGTTAAGCTTCAAAGGTAAGTTTTGAAAATTCAAGCAATTGACCTTCCTCTCTAAATATGTGTAAGAAGTTCACTTCATAAAGAAAATGTTTGAGAGTTAACATGGTATTATCATGCACAACTTCCTTCACCAATTTCCCCCCAATATCTTTCGATGTTCATCAAAATCATCTTTCAGCTGAGATTCATATTAAATTTGTATCATTGTTATTAATCTTTCCCATCATCAACTGCTTATTGATCAGGATGTTTCTCCTCTTCAATTGCCTATGGATAATGATGTTTCCCATTATCAACTCCCTATTGATCCATATGTTTCCCATCTCAACTGCTTATGGATCGGGACGTTTCTCCATTTTTTTTTCCAGATCGTGAGAAGGTGATCCAAAAGGCAGAGTTCTCTCTGATCTTTTACTAATGGGGTTCCACCCTCTCATCTTCAACTGCCTATGGATGACGATGTTTCTCATCATCAACTAGCTATTGATCAGGATGTTTCTCATATCGACTTCCTATGGATCAGGTTGTTTCCCAACCTATTGAAAAGCAATTTGTTTTAAAGGAATTTGCACCTGCCATAGAGGATGTTCAATTGTGTGGTAATGATGATTGCGAGTCAATTCCTCTGAGCAAAAAAGAAGATTCATCTATATCACCATGTGATTTCTCTATTTTACCTCCTCGTATGATGTCATTGCTGGTATTCTGTCTAGTACTAAGAGTGAACACCCAACTTTCGTGAATTCTAAGCCTCACATGGGGAGATCTCCTACAAATAAGAAGAAATGGAAGGGGAATAATCTGGTTGGTGAACCAGACTCTTGCCGAAAAGCAAACTTGACAAATAGAAGAAATTCGAGGATGTTTTCCATCTTCAATTTCCTATGGATCAGGATATTTCCCATCCTCAACACCCTACCTGTAAAAAATATTGATTCTTTGAGGCATATTATCAAATATCGTGACTACATAGGTATGTGGCTAAATGAAAATTTACATTAAATCACGTCAGCAATATCATTCCACGAAATATCATGTTCATCTTAGCTCATTCTCATTTCTCCTTGTGATTTTTATTTGATTCTTTTACTTTGAATTTTAAAAATAATATTAATTGATTTTATTTTTTGATAAATAATAACTAAATCAAGACGAACTAAGAACACCTTTCTGAAATAATCCTTAGAATATTAGAATAGAAGAAAAACAAGTATAAATTGTAATAGACAGATAGACAAGTAAAAATATAGAGATAGTTAGAATTTACTTATATTTGTTACCAAAAAAAGAATTTGCTTATATCATGATTAAAACTCAATTCAATTTGTTATAATAGATTATTTTCTTATTTCAAAAGCTGAATTCTCCTTCTATAGTCTGTTATCTGTAGTATTTTTATTTAATGACAGATGATGTTGTAAATTATTTTTATTTTGTTCACATGTAGAAGTTAAATTCTAAATGTATAGACTAACAAAAAAAATGCAGTCTCAATTGTATAGAAGTGTCATGACTACAAAATATTCTTGATTAACGTCAGACTAGTATATCTCATTTTTTGTTGCTAATGGTAGAAAAAAAATACTTAAAACTCCTAAAATTAAATTTGAAGAATGAATCTAAATAGCCATTCATTTAATTTGTTAAATTTAAAATAGCCGATAAATTTATAATCTATGTGTTATTCATCTATAATCTATGTATATCAATTAGAAAAAATAATTAACTAAGCTGATCAATTGTTTGTTTAAAAATCTCTAAATAAATAAAGTTTGTTGAAATTTCTTGTATTTATTGATAATGATCATCTACATGTAAACTCCATGTGTTTGTGTTTATCATAAAAAACCAAAACAGATAAAAAGAATTAAAAGTTAGCTTCTTCTCATGTGGACCCTGGACCAACAAGGGTATAGACAAATTTGGTTGAGGTTATAAATTTTTAGTTGGTCAAATCTGAAATTATATGAACAAAAAAATATCAAAAAGATTTAAGTGAGGTTAACAATTAGGTCATAAAATGAAGAATTTAAGGCTGTCAATAATCTATCATATTTATTTATCATTTTTAAGAGGAAGAATCAAAACTCTAAAAGAAATCTCAACAACTAAAATTTTCATTTGTTCCTCTTAATAACAAAGTCCAAAAAAGGGATATGCAACCATAAAAAATATAAGTAATATTATAAAAGACTTATTATATTCATAATAAGTGAAAAAATAATAATTAAATAATAAAATGAATTATTTATAACATTAGTTATGTCATTTTTGTTGTCTTCTTAAGAATTCCAATCATAACTCAAATAATTTATTTTACAAAAGAGAAGTAAAAAAGTATATAATTTTAAAAATAAAAATAGTACATAATTTTAAAAATAAAAATATCAAAAAAATATTTATATATTTTTTGATAACTTTCAAATGAAAAATCAGCATGACAAAAAAACTAATAAAACACACAATTGAAGAAAAGCTATAATCATTTGTATCAAATTGATGAAACATAATTGAATCAGTACATTAAAATTTACTAGCAATAGATGTAGAGGATATTAAAATCTCTTCAACCATTAACCAATGATCGGACAACTGAGTTTTGAATGTCGAAAATCTAAAAAAAGGAGAGAGTTAAAAACTTTAATTCTGATACAAAAATTTGATAGACCATTTTTCTACGAAGAATTATTTCAATATATACAAATATTGGACATATCAATTTGTGATAATTACTATATATTTGTAGTTAAAGTCATATTTTTTGGGTTGACCAGATAAATTAAACGGATAAATTGAAAAAGTTATTACTTCATGCTATATGAAATAATAAACAAAGAGCAATATCAAAAACACAATTTTAAGAAAAAAAAGAGGATGCATAGGTTTTAACGATAGAATTATAATTACAGAATTCGCAAGAAGATAGTTCTAATAAGCTAAAATTATATAAACAATTATACTTTATCAAATTAGCAAAATATAATTGAAGGTAGAATCTCACCTTTGATCATTGGAGTTTCATGTTTAGCCACATCGTTTCCTATAAACACCATATCAACAGTGTTTTTCATACAGAAGATGTGGAGACTTACAATAGGCATCAATTGTTGCTTTATGTTGGATCTCGGTTCATTAATACTTATTAATTTCTCTGAGTTTCAAATTTCTTGCCATATACGTATGCACATTTATTTATTTATTGATTTTAAGTATTGATTTTCGTATCCTTAAAATCAATTTCACCTTAGAACTCACATTGCCGAGATTTGAATTCGATCGACAGAAATCACGTGGCCCAAATTTGAATCCGGTCGGCCCTTAAATATTTAACCTTTTCAAATCCCTAGAAAACACCTATAGAAATAACAATTTTTACTAATTTAAAAAATTAAAGAAATCAACATCATGGAAAATTGGAAGGAAAAAAAGAAGAGAAATCTCGATGATTTTGGTAATGATTTATGAGTTTCTACAATTTTAATTTTATAGAGTGAGAAAGAATGGATCACCAAGGAAAAAATAAAATGAAACCCTGAATCACAAAGTTTGATCGCTCTTTCGATTTTTTGACCATCTGTATGTTTTTTAAATTGACAAACACTATTTTGGGGTGAATCCATGGACGAAATTGCATTGAGAAGAAAGAGGAAGAAGATATTATTACCTCATAGAGCCTATTCTCATTGATACATTAGTTATCTTCTTATATAGTAGTAACTGTTTCTAGATTAAGTAGGTGTAATATCATAAATGGACTCATGTAAAAAGACTGAACGATCCTTTGTTTACCTAATACATTAAATATATAACTTTAGGGATTGTTTTTGCATTTGTTTAAAGGGCCACTCATGGTATTTTGTAGTAAATTATAAATAGTGGAGACTAACTCCTTTATACATAGTTCTTTTGAAGAATATTGTAAACGACCGAAGGTACCCCCTAGGCGTAACATGACGTATAGGACCCCGAGAGGCCCCATACAACCCACTTAGCATTCATATTATAAGAAATAGAACAAAAGAGATAACTAACAACATTTCAAGTCCAAGTCATTTTATAAAAGTAGAGCGGGAGTCTACACTTGTCTCATTAGCCATCTAGTACATAAGAATGAAATTGGGCCTAGACCATACATCATGCGCAAAAGAAGAAAGAAAGAATGAAAACTGAAAAAAATGAAAATTCATCCTCGAAGCATAAGGACCCACTAAATCTCGAAAACTCCCAAATCAACCTCTAGTCACGAAACTGAGAACCCTGACTGTCCTACATTTGGGGAAATGTAGGCAAGAGTATGCGTTTGTACAAAATATGTACCAAGTATGATAGCCATACATATACACATATAATTCATGCTAAAATAGGAAATTTCATGACATGCAATGATCAACCTAAAACTTGATATAAAAAGGGTTAGGAAACATGAGTCGTAAAACATGGTCAATGCAAGCTAGCATATTTAAGTTCTTTGAACACATGTGAGAAACTTCTTAAAGTAACCTTAGTTCATTATTACTATTGTGGAAAGTAGCCTTAATCGACATAGAGACCAATGTGAGCTATAACATGATCCCGTGGTGTCTCCCACACTGAAAATAGGTTCTCCTACATGCCAAGGTAAGGACCATGAACTTCTAGCTATTGTGGATGCACTAGCTAATGTCTATATATACAATCATCCTATGGGGGAACATAGGTAAGGGATAAGGAAATTGTTTCTAGAAACCCAGGCTCTACTCAGGAGAGAGCTTCCATCTCAATATCCTCTCGGTGCTAAGCATAAATCCCACGAAGTAGTCATTTTCTTACTTGTCCTCATTATCCATGGAAGGGCATGTCATCTTGCCAATCCAAGCTAGGTCATAAGTAATCCATGGAATGACATCATTAAATAACCAATCCAAGCTAGGTTTAATTAGGATAGCTCATTATCTTTGATTCATTTACGTGAGAAGACCTTTCAACCTTAGAACCCTTACTATGTGAGAAAATCTTTCACAATCATACTTTCATGTGTATATGAGAAAATCTTTTCAACAACACAACAACAACATTATCATTGATACTTCACTCTCAAAGCATCCTTCAAACATTTACATAAATTTCATAAGAACATGTGTAATTTCATAACCTCTTCATTCATAATCCAAAACCCACATCACATCATCATAATTTAGGGAACATGGGAATTTCATGGGTTCATGGGAAATCATCATAAAGCCATATATTTTCATCAATTCATCCATAAGAAATTATAATTCCATCAATTAAATCAATAATCAAGAAAACCCATAATATAGAAGAAAACCGTAACTCAATTGGGGATTTCTAACTTTGAAAATAGGAGAATTTGAGAACTCCATGAATAGAAGGAATCCATGGATGAAAACTATCATACCTCAATGCCAAACATTCTCTTTCAATGGTGGAATTGGAGACTTGCCTTGAAATCCTAGGTTGAACCCTTTTTCTTCAAGTTTCTAGAGAGAGAAATATTTTGGAGAGGAAGAACTTGATCTTCTTTGGTAAATTAAGAGAATGACTTGAATAGGTAAGTTTTGGTCTTAAAATCACTTATATAGGGGTTCTAGGTAAGGGCAAAATGACATAGTATCAAGATAAAATAATTAGGAAAACACCAACTGCCCTTAACTTACAGCTGACGTAAACTTCCAGATGGAGGCCCACACGATCCGTCAAGGACTTCACGAGCAGTAGTGGCAGTCGTAGTCCTTGACCAGTGGCTTGGGGAAAAGTTCCTTATGGCCTTGCCCCTACACGCCCACCTTGACGAGCTATCTAGGGGTTCGTGAGAGGAGCCTGCCTTTGGGAGGACACTGCCACTTCACCATGGGCACCACTACGAGTCGTGGTGCCCTTCACGAGGCGTCTAAGGGTTCGTGGGAGGGGAGCCCTTCCTATACAGTTACTGACTAAGCCCCCACGAGCACCATCACGAGCCGTGCTCCCTTTCACAGCTCGTCAGGGGATCCATGAAGGGTGCCTTGGCTCATTGGAGGGCTAGTGACCTCCCACTTGACTCTCTTTTAAACTATTTGATTCGGGGGTATTACACATATTGATTGTCTTCTCTTGTGAAAGTTTGAGATCTTGTTGGTTATGCTATTGTTGATGCTTTGTCTGACAGATGAATTGTAACACCCCAATAATTCTAACCTAAATAAGATCTTGAAAAAGAAATTCTTCGAACTCGTGCCACGGAAGAAAACTACGGCCCGTAGAAGTACCTACGAACCATAGGTCAGTCGTAGAACCATGCTCTGAAACATTGTTCTCATGCCCAAGATTAACGGACCAAACTACGGCTCGTGGAACCTTCTACGGTTCATAGAAAGACCTTGTGGACCCCAAGTCCTGATATAACCCCAGTAAACTTCCTAAGATTGAGCAGAATGGCCCATCAAAGTTCCAATGTTCTGTACAAAGGATCTGTACACCCCAACTTCAAAGATCCAGAATCCAACATGTTTCTATGAGAGGGTCTACGGTCCGTAAAAGTTAGTAAGGACTGTAGAGGACCTTCCGTAGAAGACTTCTGTCAGTTTTAAGAGGGGTTATTTTTGGACTTTTCACATTCTTTCTAAACCTATATGTCATAACCCAAAGTATACCCTAGGTGTAACCTGGTGTATATGATCCCGGGAGTCCCTATACAAGCCACTTAGCATACATCATACAAGATAATATAAATTAAAGAATTCAAAACACAGTCTACTATCTTAAAGAGTTTGAAAAAAACAGAAGTCTGTCATAATTCTCAAGGCCATCTAATACCTCATAAGGAAAGTAATTGGGATGTAACCCAAATATTACATACAAAGTCTAAAAATTGAAATACATGAAGCAATAAAAGTGTCTCGATCCTCTGAGCATGAGGACTCACCAATCTTCAAAAGACCAAGAGAATCAACTAGCCACAAGTATGGAAGATAGGAGCATCGGACTGTATATAAGTGACAAAATGTAGTACATGGAACGTACTAAGCATGATAGAAATAAATAATAGTTATGAACTCATGCTAAAAAGGGCTTTGCATGACATGAAATGACAAAGCTAAATCATAAAATAACATGGTAGTAAGCATAAGCCATAATCATGGTCAATGCAAGCTAAACATCTTTAAAAAACTTGTGAGATACTTTAGAAAGCAAACTTAAGATAGTTATTGTGGAAAATTTGCCATTAACCGAATTAGACCACATAAGCTATAACATGGAATCTGGTGTCTAACACACACCGAAAAAACATTTTCTTTCTTACCAAGGTAAGAACCATAAACTTGAGCTAAAGTGAATCCACTAGCTAATGTCTATTTAAGAAAAACCTATGATGCATATAGTTATGGGATAGAGAAGTTGCTACTAGAAACCCGACCTTTATTAACGGTAGATTTCCCATATCAATATCCTCACGGTGATAGCCGTAAATCCCATGGAATATTCATTAATCATAATCATCTTATTATCCATTGAAAGGTACACTTAATTAACCAATCTAAGCTAGAGCTTATTTAGAATGACTGCTGATATCTTGATTCATCCTAAGTGATAAAACCTTTCAACCCTATGAATCCTTTATGTGAGAAAAACATTTCACAACAAAAAGTACAAGAAAAAAATTAATTCATTACTCTCAAAGAAACCTTAAATTATTTACATTAATTTCATAGAAAGAACATGCATATCTTCATAAGTTCATCTTTTATAGTTCATAAGCTTAATCATGTGTTCATAGTCCAAAATTAATGGGTCTGGGTTCGTATATTTTCAACTTAGAAACATACAATAACTTCAATTCATGCATAACGGATAGAAAACAATCCATTGAATCATCATTGAAAAGAACCCATGAAGATTTAATAAAACCTTAACTTTGATTGGAGAATCTAACTTGTAAAATTAGAGAATTTAGAAACCCTATGGAGGAAAGGACTCCATAGATGAATACTAACATATCTTGTTATTAAAATCCCAAGAAAGATGGTGAATTGGAGACTTGAATGGAACCTTAGCTTATCTTCTTCTTCGTTAGGTTGAGAGAATTTGGAAAGGATGAACTTGGTTAGATATAGGAAATTATGATAATGGGGTTTGAATGGGTAGTTGTAGGTCATAAAAACTTATGTAGGTCTTAGGGTAGAAGGTAAAATGACATAGGTTTGATTTAAAATTATTAGGGAAAAGACTTAAAAGCCCTTTAAAATAACTGTCGAACTGGTCTACATATCAGACCTATTTTACGGTTCATACAAGTCAACCATACACAAAGTACTGGAACCTTAAAATTTACCCATCTTATATGGACCCTTCTACTAGGGTTTGTAGAACTTCCTACGGTCCATAGACCCTAACCATAAGAACTCAACTTGGACATCAAAATTTCACGAAGTCTGGATAAACTATCGACCCTATCAACGATTGGTAGATTATTTGACAAAGTGTACCGGTGAACCATAGAAAAGATATTGAGACTTGATTTTTGAAAAATGTTATTTCCCCCCTTCCTACGATTGCTATCTACGGCCCATAGATGGGAACCATAGATACAACCTGCAACCCAAAAAAATTCTTCTCTTTCTCTTCCAATTCCAATGTGTTATAAGTTCTCCCTGTTTGGAACATTCACAGTGGAATGGAAATCAAGAAAACACAAAGAGGGGTAGGGGAGGAGATCTAACATCTCAACAAGAATGCAAATCTATCAACAACACATAAACAAAGAGGATTATGAACTCCAAGCTAAAACATGTTCAAAACATCATTTCAAAAGGCATATATGCAAATCACACTTAAATGCATATAATAATGAAGAAATCAATGTAAGTTAAATCATTCTCTCAAAAAATCAAGTTTTCATCGTTACTCATGCATGAGGAAACATGAGAACAATTAAGACACATTAAACCAAAAAGGATTAACCATCAGGAGCTAAATACCTCAAGCTAGAATGGGATCAGAGGGGAAGAGATGGGGATAATTGAACATAATATCATACTTGGCCTCATAAGTAGAACCCTGAACTCTTTGATTCCTCCATAAGACTTTCACGGACATAACTTCCTTATTTCTCAATCTCTTGACCTGCCGATCTAAGATCTTAAACGAAACTTCTTCATAAGAAAGACATTCCTTTATACCAAGACACTCCAATGGTACAATCTATGTCGGATCACTAAAACATTTCTTAAACAAACAGACATGGAAAATCGGATGCACCAATGCTAAGTCATTAGGTAAAAAAAGTTCATAAGCAACTTTACCAAGATGCCTAAAAATCTAGTATGGGCCCACATAACGGGGACTAAGTTTTCCCTTTTTTCCAAACCTCATCACATCCTTCATGTGTGAAATTTTCAAGTCGACCCAATCATCTGTATCAAATTCAAGATCTCTCCTTCTAACATCAGCAAAAGACTTTGTCCACTTTGAGATGTTTTTAAATTTTCTCTAATAAGTGAAACATTCTGCAAAGCCTCATTTACCGATTAGGGACTTAACAAAGCAATCTCACTAACTTCAAAGCAAACTATAGGAAATCTAAACCTCCTACTATAAAAGAGCCTCAAATGTATCCATACCAATGCTTCAATGATATCACTCATTGTAAGCTAACTCAATTAAAGGAAAATGAACATACCAATTACCCTCGAAATCAATCACACAATCTAGCAACATATCTTCCGAAGTTTGGATAGTATGCTCCGCTTTCCCATTTGTTTGAAGAAGAAAGGCAGTACTAATATTTACACGAGTACCAAGACCATTCTGGAAAGACTTCCAAAATTGAGAAGTTAAATGGGTACCACTATCGGAGATAATGGATAGGGGAACTCCATGCAACCTAACCATCTCATTTAGATAAAACGTATCATACTCTTCTGCTGAGTAAGACACCTAGACATAAATAAAATAAGTCAACTTCATCATACGATATACTATAAGCTAAATGGAGTCAAGTTGCCACCGAGTGCGGGGTAAAACAACAATAAAGCACATAATCAAATCATCCCATTTCCAAGTACGGATACTAGTATCTTAGGCCAAACTTCCCGGCTTTTGTTGCTCAACTTTCACTTGTTGAGAATTAGAACACTAAGCATGTATTGCACAATATCCTTCTTCATTCCATTCAACCAATATACCTTTCTCAAGTCACACAAACAAAAATGTAATCACAAGAGGTAGGTATGGAAATACCTCACCCCACCAACAAAAGAAAAACAGTTCTCCTCAAATGCAACTAAAACACCAATAATTAATAAGAACAACAGAGAGGGAGGTAAAGATATAATCCTGCAAGGCTAAGAATGGGTGAAGTCTACATCGCAGTCACTCCATCTGTCGGGGCATCAATGCCCGGGGTCACTCTTTTGTTTCGGGGATCAGTGCCCGGGGTAGCATCAACACTGACTCCATTAGAGCCTGCTATAGAAGTCACCCTCAATGAAGTCTGAATGGATGACTGTACCATAGCCTTCTGAACCTCAGTTAGGCCCTCAGAGGTGGCCTCCTCTTGAACACCGAGCTGCTCCTTATTAGTCTCAGCCTCAGACTCTGCAACCACATCATCAGCTCTAACATCATCTCCGGTGGTAGCCGGGGGCATATAAGAATAGGCCTGAATATCTCTGTCCAGGTCATCAGGAATCTCCACAGTCCCAAAAATCATCGACATGTCAGTGGACTTTAGCTGGTCCACATTTTTTCTCAACTCCGCAATTGCAGCCTTTATGATCGTCACATCATAAGTGGCTCCCTGACCTCTCTGACACACCTCTATCCTTGTCGTGAGGGCATCAATAGACTCTCTAAAAGGTGTCAAAGCATCGGTGAGAGCTCTCTTAATCATCCTAGGAACTGCAGCCTCCAACATGGAGGTACGCACATCAGTAGAATGGACTAGGTGCCCCATTTGTAGCAGCATGGCCTGGATGAGTGGAGGTCGAGATGCAACAAAACTAGTAGCAAACCTAGGGGGTATGGGAGCGGTAGAAGAGCTCGGGGTCATAAAAGGCACAGAGCTAGAAATACTTGGAGGCCCAGTGGCTGAAGTAGGCAATGCTACCTCTGCAGGTAGTGTCTCAATATCAATAGCCGGGGATGTATCCACCGGGACTTTCCTCTTCTTCTCAGCCTCATCTTTCAAGTACTCTACGTCAATACGTCGGATGTCAGTAGAGGAGGTGGGAATCACTTACACGTCCTTCTTCTCATCACATGGCACCCGAGCTCGTCCGAACAACTCGGTGATCAACACTGGAAAAGGGAGAGATATTTGTTGCTGCCTAGCTCTCATGGCCATCTCATGTGTAACGATGGCACCAATATTGATTCTATTTTCGGCAATGATAAATCCAAGACAAGCCGCCTTTATGTGGTGGATGATAGACTTGTTCTGGGACGATATGAATGTGCTACTGATGAAGTTGAGCCGGTACCTCGCTACCACATTGAGGTATTTCTTCTCGATTGGCACTCCGGTCTCTATCCACCTAGGAGTGTTGTCAGATAAAAGAGGGGCCAACCAGCTTTTCATGTCCTCCAATGAAGTTCTCTTGATCATGCTCTGGTAGTCATTTGCAATATTTTTAGTGCACTCCAGTGCGACGTTTATATCCTCACTATCACACTTTACATTTCTTTCCCTGAGAACTACATAGTCTACTGGCTTGAAGGTAGCAACCTTCCCCTTTCCCTGTGGCACCAGAGGTCCATAGGTAGTGTAAAACTCCCAGATCCAATTAGGAATGTAAGGGTCCGGGACTTAGTAAAGATCTGGAATTTGTTGGATTTCAAGGTGTTCCAAATCTCCGGATATCTGTCCACCACACCATCTGTGGACAATCTCTTCTCCTCGATAATAGTCATCAGTCCCTCGACCTTTAATCTGTTGAGAGACTCGAGAGGAGGACCCTGTATAGGTGGTGCTGGGACCACAACCTAATCTGGAACGGGAGAAAGAAAAGTGGTCTGAGGCACCCGGATCTTAGACGGATCATGCATCCTCTTGGAGTGCATTTCAGCTCTCCGGGCCAATAACAACTAGTCATCCTCAGGCTCAGAGATGACATCCTGAGAATCCAGGTGTTCCCCCTCGCTTTCAGATGTGGTGAGGTGAGTTTTATTCCCTCACTGTCTGAGCTGACCTCCCGTGACTCAGGTGCGGGCGACTTTCCCATTCCTTTGCCTTTTCCCATCCATTGTAGGAAGTTTAGTTGCCTTTGCTTTGGATGCCGCTGCATCCTCATTGATGATGATTGCTTTTGCCCGTTTGCGGGGTGACATGTTTCGTCCAGGTACTTTGGGTCTAGCCATATTTGAAAAATATATCGAAAAGTGTTAGAAACAATTCAAGTAAATTGCAGAAATCAAGTTGCAGAAAGACTCACCGATCTAGTTGGCGAGTCGTCGAGACACTTAGGCGAGCCAGATTGGGCTCGCCGAAAGGACTAGCCTGAAAAATTCCTAGAATTAATGCATGTCTGTGATGCTCAGTGACTTTCGATGAATTACAGACACCACTCGGTGAGCTCAGACTATCCCGCCGAATATTACAGTGTGTTGTAAAGGTTAAGGTCACATAAAGGGCGATCAAAGAAACCTTTGAGTGAGTCGCCGAGTGAACTCGGCGTGCTCATGCTTCCCACCAAAAGTTGCAGACTCAACTTAGTCAAATCAAGAAATTAAGGGCGATCAAAGGGGACGTTGGCGAACTGCCAAACGTTCAGCGGGCTTGACCCAGCTCGACAAACTACCCAACGTGCCAAATTTCAACCCCATTTCCCAAAATCAAACCCGCATCGCCGAAATAAAAATCAAACACACGCACTACTCAATTCACACTAGATCCATGAGACCCATTCCTTCGGGGTACTTCGACTTCCCTCGATTAGGATAAAATTGGCCATTTGATGACTTTTGCCCTGAATAATGATGTCAACCGCTTCATCATTGCACAAATTACGTCATTTGGCTCAATTCAGGGTTACTCCTAGTTCACCCCACTAAACCCAATACCAATTAACCGCAACCCAACAATTTAGAATCGATTTTAGCAGATTAAACATGGGGATTCATCATTCTAAGAATTTAGGCATAAGTTCGAAACACAAAATGGGCAATCCAAAACATAAAACAAGATTTACACACAGATCCAACATATAATAAAACATATTTTTCTGAAAGCATTCGAGTTCAACCACTAATCATAGGTGCGGGGTTTGGAAAACCAACCTGAGTGCCGAATAGAAAATTTGATAAGCTATGCGGCAAAGTAATTCAAATCCGAGCACAAGATCAAACATAAAAAGGAATAAAAATGGGAAAGTATGGAAGATTTAAAGTTCGGGTGAGAAGTTACGGGGATAAAAATGAGAGATTATAAAAGATTTTGAAATTTTAAACCGTTTGGCCTTTTAAAACTTTTCAATTCGCGGCCCGTTCGGTGGTGTTAGTCAACCACGCCGAACCACTCGGCGTATCGCTGAGTGGTGACTTACCTCATCAAGTTTTACAGTACCTCCAGTCAATTTAGGGGTCCAAACGATGGACAAAATTAGGCTTGCTGACCTATTTGGTGAGTCGCTAATTCAACAATTGGCCCACCGAATTTTACAGACTTTCACTTCATGTTTTGTTGATCCAACTGCGGTCCAAGTTGGGCTCGCCAACCTCTTCGGCGAGTCACCGACTAGACTCTTCCCTCGCCAAACCACCTATATTCAAACACATTTCACTTTTCAACCTGCACAATTAACACATGTTATTCAAAATCAAACTTAAAGCATTTAAAACTTGGGTTGCCTCCCAAGAAAGACCTTAGTTAACATCGTGGAATGACGCAAATACCCATTCAGGTTTCATTTTTAGGGTTTGTCATTGTATCACTAGGCAATCCCCCTTGTTGTCTTGGATTCAAGTGCGAAGAAATCTGACCCATTTGGGTCTCTAGCTGCTTGATAGAGATTGAGTGAGAGGTCACCGTCTGGTTGAGAGTTGATACATCCTCCTTCATTTCCTTCAATACTTTATCGAACCCTTCAACCATGTTGAGAATGTGTGAGAGCATGCCTTCCGTACGTCCACCCTTGGAATCTTTGGGATTTTGACGCTCATGGGAGGAATATACCTATCCTTCTCCCCCTCTCTTTCCTTCCAAGTGGCGTTACGATCACACCAATCTTGGTCACGGTCTCTCCAGCCCTCATCTCTATTCCAACCCTGATTTCCACCCGTTCTTGGGTAGTTAGAACGATAACCTCCTCCTTGGTTGGCTAGGAAGTTCAATTCCTCATTGTGCATCGCTTCAAATTGCGCTTCATCGGGGTTTACTCCACCAACACCCATATGATTAACACTCTTTGTACCAATACCCATGACATTGTCAGCCAAGATATCAAGTTGGGTCATTATCTTTTCCATGTTTTGGTCTCTCTCTTAATCCTTTTCAGATCTTCTCCTTTGTCATTCAAAGGTTGAGAGGAGAAACTTGGTCCTCACGAGTGTACCATGCTCGGTTGATTTTGGTCATGCAATCAAGGAGTTGCGAACCTACTTCATAGGGTTGTTGCATTATATCATCGGGAACAAGTTGATCAACAACTCCTTTGTTCATAGAGTTAAGACTCCTATGAAAGTATTGCAGCAGAAAATTGTTGGGCAATCCATGAGTTGGGCATTGCAGCACCAACTTCTTAAACCTTAGCCACGTCTCAAGGATTGGCTCACCCTCCAAGAGCTTGACACTTTGGGTACTATCCCTAAGTGTCATCATCTTTGATGGAAAAAAATCTCACTTGGAATACTATGATCAGCTCCATCCAAGAAGTGATAGAATCTCTTGGCAACTCAGTCAGCTACTTGCTTGCCTCGCCCATCAGATAAAATGGGAACAACCTTAAACAGATCGATTCTTGCGATATATTCTTAAATGAGAATGGTCCACATACATCAACAAAATTCCTGATATTCTCATGGGGATCCTCATGAGCTACCCTCCCAAATAAACCTTTCAATTGTAGGAGCTGAAGCATGATATTTGTGATGTGAAAAATAGTGTTTCCTTCCGCTGGAGGTAAACGAATGGCCCCAACACCACCAATTTGGACTGGGTCATTGACATCATTGAGGTTTTCGACATCATCTTGGTGGCCCACTAGTCTACCATTGCTTCCGTTAATGCTCATCTCCTTCTTTGCTTTAACACAAACAACACAAAACCAAGAAAATAAAATAAGTAGATTCAACTATAACTAAAAAGAACACAATTCAACTTGACCAAAAGAATTTCAAACAAAACCACTCCTCGGCAGCGGCACAATTTTGATTGAACGCTTCAAGCACATCTCATCAAATTCTTGGTGTCAATGATCGTAAATCAGTATAAAACCAAACAAATGAGTTGGGGTCAAATCCCACAAGGAGCGGTACGTGTTTCAAATTCAAATAAGAAGTGAAAACTTGGTCTAATCAGCAATAGGAATAGAAATTATCGAAAAAGACATTAATCAAGTCAAAGGGGTGACACAAATGTAAGATAGGGGTTTTGGTTATAACTATCAACTACAAACAGTCAAAAAAACTTAGAAATAACAATAGGGAGAAGGATTCTTGAGATGTGATGGTTTATAGGAAAATTACGATATATGGGTAATTGAAACTACTAGTAAACAACTAAAAATCAGTGAGTAGTCTAGACTATAAGGGAGATAGCTTTCTCTCAAACAACTACCCCGAATCAGGTATATTTTTTTCGAACATCAACAAGCATGACAATGAAGAACAACCCATACCTTAATTCATCCACTCTTTCGAGCTAAATGGGTAGGATTGGGTTTAGGGTTCACTCTCTCAAGCTAAACCCAGCTCAACCCAATACCCACAGATCATTAATCAATAAGCTTAGTTCTAAAACTTCTCTCTCGAGCAAGCCATAAACACAAAGATCGAACTGCATTTGCAACTAAAATTCATAAATAAAAAAATTAATGATTAAACTCACTTCAAAATAGCATTTAAACTAGTAATTAACAATACTCATAAACTAATTCACATGATCAAACCCTAAGAATTGGGGTTTTAGCCAAACATCATAAAAAGGTAAAAACAATTACCGAATCGATTATCCATCAAGTGGGTAAGAGTAATTTAGTCTTTACAATGCTTCAATTTGTAGAATATTTGAAACTCACTTCCAAAATCTCCAAATTGAATCTCTCAAATTCTTCAAAACTATGAAAAACTACAAAGAAAAATGTTCTGAAATTAATTCAGTCTAAGTGAGCATACTAAAATCAATGTTCAAAATCTAATTTATAGTTGACAAAAATAAGCCATGAAGGGCCATTTGTCGAAGTAAGTCGGGCTCGCCGAACCACTCGGCGAGCCACCCTTTGACCTCTTCCATCGCCTTTTCGCCTTGGCATTCAGCATCCTCGAGTTCTATAATTTTGGGCGATCTATCTTTGCTTCGTAGAACTGTTTAGAAATTCACCGACTGCTCCTTTTTGTCGCCAACTTGGTTTCTTCCCTCAGGGCTGCCACACTGGAAGTGCTCTTGGTGATCACCAATCTTGCCTTTCTTCAATTCTTCAGTTTGTTTTGTTCCGTTTTGCCTATTAGTGTCTTTCAAGGTTTGTAACGGGGTTGAGGTTAAATGTGTGATTGTTTGGGCATAATGACTTCTACCTTCATGAAACATGTGTTGCATTTCACTTCTTCTCCTTCTCTTTCACTCTTTTTTATTTCACAATCCACCCTATGTTCTTTCAAGCACAAATATTCTTATATGACTCATTGGACACGCCTTTTCTTTTATCCACGCACTACCTGTATGGCAACATTATTTTTCAATCTTTTTCTTCTTTTTCTTTTCTCTTTTTTTTATATGGAGGGGTTCCATATTTTTCAACAAAATCCTTCAACGGTGAATTTCACAAGGTTATTGCTCATTTTTTCCTCCTCAATTTCCACCACACCCCCAATGCTTCATGAAGGTTTTAGTTGGGGAGCAAAGGGGCCAAATGTGTTCTTGTTTCATCCAAAGAAAAGTTTAGGCTCAAATTGTGCCAAGAAAGGTTCACACTCTCACAAGGTGGTCACAAAAAGGTATAATAGCAATTTGGTTCACTCTCAAAATTTTGTGCCTAAGAACATTTCTTTCATTCGCTTACATTAGTCAATAGGACCAACTTGGAAAGTTCTAGGTATCACCAAACACATATTTGATGGAAATCTCACCACACAAGGGATTCAACACAATCATCGACCAGGATTCTACAAATTTAGCTCACGTGCAATGATCATCACAAGACTCATTTCATTAATCTACTAGTCATAATGAGATGCTAAGAGTTAACACATGACTTTTGCAACTCAAATTTGGTTCATTGGTATTGCACAAACATATCTTTTAATTAAGAGCACTACTCATATCATCGGTATTGATCGCAATCGATACTTAAATATGCAAGAGAACAACCACACATTCACAACTACAAAAATTAGGAGGAAATTTTTAATTTGGATAAAAACCCAATATTCACATTAAAAACCAATAGTCACAATATTGAACATCAAAAACAAGATAGATACAAAACAAGATAAATACAAGACAAGGAGATAGGTATGAAGATACCTCACCTCGCCAAACAAAACCAAACATTCTTCTCAATGTAAAATAAAATGTCTCAAAAATAAAACAAGAAGAGAGTCAAGATCCCCCTGTCAAGCTAAGCCTGGGGTGAACGCTGTAAATCTATGGCTCTCTCAATCTGGGCATCAGTGCCTGACTCATCTCCACCAGCAGACTCTCATCAACTTGGGCCAATCATCGAAGCATCCCGAAGTTAAGCCTCTATAGCTGTCTACACCATCGCACCCTCCAAATCCTTAATATCATCATAAACAACCGCATCACGGGTCCCAAGATCTTCTTTATCAGTCTTAGGAGCGTCTGACTCATCACTATCATCAGCTAAAACATCATCTCCAGTCGCAGTGCCCGAAGGGATTTCAGAAATAGCTGGCATCTCTGAAATCAGAATCTCAAGAAGGTCCACAGTGCCGAACAACATAGACAAATTTGTTTATTTGATCTCATCCACATCACGCCTCAATCTTGTATCATCACTCCTCAAGGTTGTAACATTATCGAATTGGCGACCTCCCCGCTTACTGATGAGTCCATAATTTGGACTCATTTAGGGCTTCATTTCAATAGAATTAGTGTCCTCAAATACATATTTTGTCTCAATAACTGATGTAAATCCTTAAGTTTCAGGTATTTAGAGTTTGAGGAAAATCATGGATACAACTTGGCAAAAAGGAACAAAACGGCTGAAAAGATGAAGAAAAGAGGGCCTGGGGATCGCCTAATTCATTAGGCAATTTGCCGAATGGCCTTAACCTCGCCCAAAGTTCCAATGTGCTATGCCTTGAAGGAAAAAATAAAGTTGGCAATGAAAGGGAGTAGTCAGCGCGTTGCCGAACAGTTCCGTGAAGCAGTACTATATCGCCCAATGATCCAGAATGCGAAGATGCTGAAGGCAAAAGCTAAAAGGCGATGAAGCATACCAAAGGGCGGATCGCAGAGTGCATTTACAATCCCGACTAACTGCACCGAGTGATCCTTCGCAACACATTTTTTGACAACTATAAATACTAGTTGAATTTTTATCTTAGTATGCAATTGCAGATACAACATTTTATTTTTCTAAGTTTCAAGTAGAGAAACCTTGTTCTTAGATTTTGAAGATTTGAAGACTTCCAATTCCAAGAAATTGGTATTTGGTGTTGAAGATTCTTCATCATAGACTCGTTTAAAGTAAAAATAAATCATACCCAGTTGATGTTACTTCGATTTGGTATCATTTTCTTCCTTTTCTCTATGTCTAGCTAAAACCCCAATACTTGGGGTGTAATTTTGTGAATATGGGTTAAATTTACTATTGGGTGTTGCTTATTGTTGGTATATTTGCTGTTTAAATGTGATTTCGTTTAGTAGTTGCAAATATGATTTCATCTTAGTGTTTTTGGCTTGCTCGATAGAGAAGTTTTAAAACTAAGACTACTAAATCGATAGTCGGTGGTTATTGGGTCGTCGTGGGTTCAGCTCAAGAGAGTGAATCCTAGGCCGACTCCCACACTTTCAGCTCGAGAGAGTGAATGGTCTAAGGTGGAGGCTGTGCTTAAAAGCGACAACTTGGTGTTCGAGAGAAACCAAGTTGATTCAGGGTAAGTTGCTCTAGAGAGAATTTACCCCCACTAAAGTCTAGCCTAGTTACAAATATTCAGCGATGAACTATCAATAGCATTTACCTGATAATGTCTTTTATCCCATATTCCTATCAAATCCCAAGAATTCCGTCTCCATATCTCATTTCCTTATATTTTTGTTGTTTTTGTTGATTAGCTAATACAAACCCCTGTTGATAATTGACCCTTGTGTCACCCCTTAGATTTAGTATGTTTTTATTCGTTAATATTTACAGCTATGATTGATTAGAACTTGATTTTACTTTTCTATTAATTCTTAAAACCATTCCCTGTGGGAACGATCCCAACCCTTAGTTGGGTTATATCACTACATGTGATCGTTGGCACTTGAACCAAAGTAGTGTCCTAATACGTGAAGTAAAAATGGCACTGTTGCCGAGGAGTGGTGTTACTTGAGAATTTTTAGTTAAGTTGAATTTTGTTCTTGTTAGTTATAGTGATACTTAATTTTTAGTTTTGCTTTACTTGTTTGTGTGTTGAAATAGGAAGAATGAGTGTGAATGTTGAAAAAGGTCCCAAATGGACCAAGTGCTATCTTCTCTCTACCCAGAGCCAAAAGAGGGGCGTCCTTATGAAAATGAGGCAAACCTCACTAATGGTACTTGAGTGAGGAGTTGCGTCGTGCCACGATGTTAAATAAGGCGCTTCTTGGGAAGCAACCTACGGTTTTATTGCTTTATCTTTATTTTAGAAATAATGGTGTGTTGATCATGCATGTTAAACTGTGGAGAGTGTTTGAAAAATGCAGATTGGCGAACTAGAGGTCCAGTCGGCAAATCACCGAAGAGGTTGGCGATCCCGATCTAGACCACCATTGGACTCAAGACAATTTCAAAGTGGATTCTGTAAACCTCGGCGATCCCAGGAAATTATTAGCGAATCACCGACCTGGTCGGCGATCGCAATCTAGTCCACCGTTCGGACCCCCAGTTTAACTGGAGGTCCTGCAAAACTCGGCGAGGTAAGTGCCTACTCGGCGTGTCACCGAGTGGGTCAGCGAGCATGACTAATATCGCCGAATGGGTGGAAATTGGACGGTTTTTTAAAAGGACAAAGGTTTAAACTTTCAAATTGTTCACTTTCCCCCACTTTTGAACTTCACAAGATCACACCCGCACTTTAGCTTCTATATTTTTCCATTTCTAGTAGTATTTTTGTCGTTGATTTGTGCTCTGATTGGGATTACTTTGCCGCCTAGTATTTCAGTCTTTATTATTCGACATCTAAGGTTGGTTTCCCGAACCCCACATGTATTTTTAAGAATTTGAACTCTTATGCAAATGATTCTATGTTGTTGATGTGTGTTGGACCTCTCTGATATGATTAAGTTGCTTGAATGCCTGTTTTAATTTGAAAATCTTACCCATATTGTTTATATTGTTAAAATCCCATATTTTCGTCCCTTAAAATCGGTTAAATCTTGTGGGGTTGTGCTTGCATGTTGTTGAGTCTAGTAGGGAGAAGTGTGAGTATCCTGAAGATATGGTAAAGACCAATATTGTCATGCCACCCCAAAAAAGAGTACATGGTTTCACTATAAATGAAGGGGGATCAAATCCTCCATATAAGGGCAGACAAGAACCTTCACCTGGAGATAAAGGCAAGGATATGAGGGCCTTACTAAGACAGAGGAGGCCATGGTAGGTGGTGCTGGCTCCTAGTGGATCTGGTACTGCTGGTCCTTCTGAGGTGAACCGGGTATAGAGGCCCGAGTACAAACTTATGCACCTAGAACTGATGCGTAGACAGATGGAGCGACTGAGGAGATAGGATCCCCTCTTTAGCTCCCTCTCTGTCTTACTTTATTTTAGTTTCAAATATTTTCGTTCGCATTTGAGGACAAATAATTTTTGTTTGTGGTGGGGTGAGGCCCACCTTTGTGCATATTAGTTTTGTTTATATATTGGGCTTTGAGATAAATTCGTGTTATACACTACTTTTTGTGGAAGGTTTGAGCTTATGGCTCCTTGCTTTTAATTGTAAATGATTTTTTAACCTTCTGAAATTTTTTGCCACCTCTTGTATGTGTAGAATGTGGTTGTTCTCTTGCAAATTTGAGTATCGGTTTTGATCAATATCGATGACTCAAATAATGCTCATAATCAAACAAACATTAATGTGCGGCTACAATGAGACCAAATGAAGTTACATAGTCAATATGTGAACTCTTTGCATCTCGTTGTGACTAGCCAAGTATCAAATTGATTCTCTTGTGATGAGCGTTGCACACTAGCGAAAGTGTGGAGTCTTGTTTGACTTTGGTGTCGATGCCTTATATGATGAGCTTACCTATGAACTGTGCATGATGGATCCTAGAATTTTCTCCGTTGGTCCAGTCAATTAAGTGATGGTATGTCTTGATGTGACTTAGGCAACTTCGAAGAGTGTGAGCCCATTTGACATATACATCTTTTGTGGCCTACCTTGTGAGAGTGTGAACCGCTTTTGAACACCCCCTGAGCCTTACCTTTCTTTGGAAGAAACTTGATGAAAACAATGACCTTTCTTAATCCATCACCCATAATCCTCATCGAGTTGTGGTTAGTTGAATAGCCAACTCAGGCCAAAAACCTATGTTGGGGGTGTGGTGAAAAGAGAAGGGAAAATCAAGAAGTGCAAGAAAGTTCCCTTTAACCCATGGTGTTGAGAAAAATGGAACCCCTCCATACAAAAAAAAATAGAAGAAGAAAAGACAAGAGAAAAAGAAAGAGAATGAAAAAGTTGTGGAATAAAGTTATGAAAGTATAAAGAAATTGGGGCTTCCAACTATTCATGGGAAGTAAAGAATGGGACTACTTGTGAGCACTAAAGAAAATGATGAAAGATGATGAAAGGGAGTGTTGTTCAACCCTTATTTCATGAGAATGAAAGTCACTAAGCCTAAATGACCATACCTTTACACTCAGCCCTATTACAAGCCTTGGAAAGACCTTTTTTTTTTATGTTGAGTGAGCTGAAGCAAGTGTTGATTGGAAAATACGGAAAAACCTATGGGTGAAGTCATGCATTATGTTCATCTTTGTGAGTGTGAGCATTGCATTTGATTCTGAAACTTTAAATTGTTGAACCATTATGTGTGAATATGGAATCATTCTTTGTGTGAGGGCATTTGAACACTTTAGTTGAGCTTGAACTTGCATTTGAGGAAAGTATGGTGAGCTTGATATTCTTTGATAATGGTGTGTCACAACTTGAAACTTTAAATACACATTTGATCTTCGCATGAGTAAATTGAGTCTTGTGTGTGCATTCAAGATTGAGTCTTGTGTAGCACTGTTCGAGAAATCCCTTATGAACTGCCGATCTTGAGTTTTACTTGAGGACAAACAAACGTTTAAGTTGGGGGTGTTGATGAGTCCATTATGAGTCCATAATTTGGACTCATTTAGGGCTTCATTTGAATAGAATAAGCGGCCTCAAATGCATATTTTGTCTTAATAAATGATGTAAATCCTTAAGTTTCAGGTATTTGGAGTTTGAGGCAAAGCATGGATACTACTTGGCAAAAATGAACAAAACAGCTGAAAAGACGAAGAAAAGAAGGCCTGAGGATTGCCTAATGCATTAAGTGATTCGCTGAATGGCCTAAACCTCGCCCAAAGTTCCAGTGTGATGAGCCCTGAAGGAAAAGACCAAGTTGGCGATGAAAGGGAGCAGTCGATGCATCACCAAACAATTCCGTGAAGCAGTACTATACCGTTCAATGATTCAGAATGCGAAGATGCTAAAGGCAAAAGTTAAACGGCGATGAAGCAGACAAAAAGGTGGATCACCGAATGCATTGGCGATCCCGACTAACTGCGCCGAGTGATCCTTCGCAGCATATTTTTTGACAACTATATATACTAGTTGAATTTTTATATTAGTATGCAATTTCATATACAACATTTTATTTTTCTAAGTTTCAAGTACAAAGACCTTTTTCTTAGCTTTTGAAGATTTGAAGACTTCCAATTCCAAGAAATTGGAAGTGGGTGTTGAAGATTCTTCATCTTAGACTCGTTTAAAGTGAAAATAAATCATACCTAGTTGATGTTACTTCAATTTGGTATCATTTTCTTCCTTTTCTCTATGTCTAGCTAAAACCCCAAATCTTGGAGTGTGATTTTGTGAATATGGGTTAAATTTACTGTTGGGTGTTGCCTATTGTTCGTATGTTCGCTACTTAACTGTTTCGTTTAGTAGCTGTTTCTGAACTTAATGAGATTGTAGTTGCGAATACGATTTCATCTTAGTGTTTGACTTGCTTGAAAGAGAGCTTTTAAAAGTAAGACTACTAAATTGATAGCCGGTGGTTATTGGGTCGTGGTGGGTTCAACTCGAGAGAGTAAATCTTAGGCCCTGTCCCACACTTTCAGCTCGAGAGAGTGAATGGGCTAAGGCGGAGGCTATCATTAAAAGCGGCAACTCGGTGTTCGAGAGAAACCGAGTTAATTCGGGGTAAGTTGCTCAAGAGAGAATTTACCCCACGAAAGTCTTGCCTAGTTACAAATATTCAGTGATGTACTATCAATAGCATTTACCCGATAGTGTCTTTTATCCCATATTTCTATCACATCCCTAGAATCCTGTCTTTTTATCTCGTTTCCTTATATTTTTGTTGTGTTTGTTGATTAGCTAATACAAACCCCCATTGATAATTGACGCTTGCGTTACCCTTTAGATTTAGTATGTTTTTATTCGTTAATATTTACAAATATTATTGATTAGAACTTGATTTTACTTTTATATTAATTCTCGAAACCACTCCCTGTGGGAATGATCCCAACCCTTGGTTGGGTTATATCACTACACGCGATCGTTGGCACTTGAATCGAAGTAGTGTCCTGATACGTGAAGTTACATACATGCCTCAACTCGCACATCTAGGGGATTTAAGGCTAGACCATGTGCATTTATCAACTCCCGGTTCTCTCTCAACTTTGCACGAATAGGGGCAAGGGCAGCATCAATGGCCCGCTCAATCAGTCTTGGGACAGCTGCCTCAATCAGTCTTGGGACAGCTGCCTCAATTCGGGAAGCACATACATCTGGACACTAGGCTAGATGGACCCTTTTATAAAGCATCGCTAGTGTCAACGGGGGGAAGGGGGGGCGAGAAGCAGCAATATCAGACGTAGTGGGAGAAGATGTAGTAGGAGAACATGGATTATGTGTACCTTAAGGATCACTAGCCTGAGTGGAAGGAGCTGTGTCTGGCTCCAGCATATCTACATCAACAGCCGAGGATGTGTCCACCGGTGCTGCTCTCATACACTAAGCCTTATCCCTGGTGTACTCAGCCTTAATCCTCCGGATATCAGTAGAGGAAGTGGGAGTCAATTCCATATTTGTCTTTTCCACAAAAGGGCACTCTAGCTCGCTGGCATAACTCTGTGATCACCACGAGGAATGGAAGCGATGTATAGCTCTGCTTGGCACTCATGGCCATCTCCTGCTCAATGATCCTGTTGATATTTAGTCTATCTTTGTCAATAAAAGAACCTAATAAAGCTGCCTTCGGATGCCGGAGGATGGACTCATTGGGTGATGGCATGAGGGTGCTGCTTATATACCTGAACCAATACCTTGCAACCACATTTAGGTCCTTCTTCTCAATCTCGACCCTTGGCTCGATCCATGGTGTAATGTCAGAAATCAAAGGAGCCAACCACCCCTTAAAGTCGTCTAGGGTCTTCTTCTGGATCTTGTCAGCCAGAAATGTATTACATTGACTATGCCGCCCAACACCTCATTGATGTCTCAACTGCTACACTTCTCCCTATTTCCTCGGACTACAAAATGATCGATAGGTGCAAATGAGCTATCTTTCTTCTTGATTTTTGGGACTAATTTCTCGTATTCTATGTAGAATTCCCAGACCCAAGAAGATATGTAAGAGCCTCGGCGCTATGTAAATTTCTCAAATTTGTGGAATTGAATGGTGTCCCACACAGCTAGATACCTATACACTACTCCATTAGTGAACAACCTCTTCTCTTCCAAAATTGTACGCAACTTGGCAGCCTTCAATCTATTCATCCAATGAGCGGAGGTACCTGTACCGGGTGTACTGATGGTTCCTACGCAACTGACTGCGCTGGGGGTGGAGGAGGTATTAGAGTGACCGAGAGTCGAGCCTGATCATGCAGCTCTATAGAGCGCAACTCAGCCCGTATCCGCTATAGGGTTTGGTCATCCTCTGGCTCTGACTCAGAGGCGGACGATCTAGACTAAAAATTATCCTCATGATCAGACTCTAAAGTGGTGAGATGGATGTCATAGATACCCATGCTATCGGATCTGGAATCAACCAGACTACGCTCTGCAGGTCTCTTTTTGTTATCTTCCTCCTTCCCCCCTGCCTGTCGGAGGAAGTTTGGGTCGCGTTGATTGTGGAGGAGAAGCCTCCTAAAAAATGACCACCCCTCGTGCTCTCTTTCTGGTGGTTGGTTTCTTTCGGGTACTTAATCGAACAAATGCATTAGAAGCATGCTAGTGAAACATCAATTTTTGAAAGTTGTCGAAAAACTTGCCGACTAGCTCGGTGAGTCATCGAACACATTCGGCGAGCCCTTTAAGACTAGCCGAAAGTCATAGGACAAAAATGTATAGAATTCAATACAAGTCGCCGGGGTCCAGGGTCAATCGGCAAATTGCAAAACCTAATCGGTGAGCCAAGGGTATCTCGCCGAATATCATAGAATGATTTTCAAAACTCTGGGTTGAAAAATGGCGATCACAAAGGCATTTTGCGAGCATAAGAATATCACCGAATGTTATAGAGGCTATCAACTAACTTTCAAGGGAAAAGGGCGGTACGAGGGATCAGTTGGTGAACCGCTGAGTTATTTTGCGAGCTCGACTAAGCTCGGTGAACAGCCTCTCGGCCATGTTTCTACCCCACCCGCCAATTTTCAATGCACAACCTACGAGAATAAAAGTAAATCCCTATTCATTGCAAGAGTTAAAAAATGCAAAATAAAAGGAGGTTTTGAATTTAAAATGGTTTGAAACCCTTTTAACCTTTTAGTTCGCGCCTCGATCGGTGGTATCCACTTATGTCGCCAACCCATTCGGCGATGCGCCGAATGGTACTTTTGCCCCGAAAGTTACCAGAATTCTAACCCTTTGGTTGGTCAAAAAGGAGATCCATATCAATCTCGTCGACCCTCTCGACGATTGGCCGAATGGTTCCTGAGCTCGCTCAATTGCCTCTTTCTCCCAAATTTTGAATTTTCAACCTGTGCATCCAACACACGTTATTCAACTATCAAAAAAAACTAAAACTTGGGTTGCCTCCAAAGAAGCACCTTGTTCAACATCAAGGCACGACGGAGAACTACTTACCAGCTTCATTCTATGGGTTAACCATGGTATCACTCGGTAAACCTTCTTTGGGACTTGGTTTCAAACGAGTCGAGCTTTGGCTCATCTGTGTTTCCAGTTGCTTAATAGATATCGAATGTGAAATAACTGTTTGGTTCAGATAAGAGACATCATCTTTCATTTCCTTTAAAACCTTGTCTGATCCTTCTACTTTGTTGAGAATGCGACCAACCATATCTTTGGTGTGGAAATTTTCAGGATCAGCTCTTTGCTCTTTTGGCTTTTGACTCTCATGGGGAGGCACATATCATTCTTTACCGCCATCTTGCTCCCTCCAAATTATACCATGGTAATGCCATTCCCTATCTTGGTCTCTCCAACCATTATTGCGATCCCTATTCAAACCTTGATTCGCTGCCGGACCTTGAATAGTTCAAACATAAACCTCCTGTCCAATTTTCCAAGAAATGTACTTCTTCATTGTATATGGCGTCAAAGTGTGATTCATCAAGATTCACTCCACTAACTCTGAATATATTGACAGCCATAGAACCACTTGCCATGACATGTTTCGTCAATAGGTCCATTTGGGTCATCATCTCGGCCATGTTTTCATCTCATTCTTATCTTTTCCACTTGTTCCTTTGTGATCTCAAAGTTCAAAGGAGACAACTGTTCTTCTCTAGTGTACCACGCACGATTGATTTTTGTCATCTCATCAAGAAGGTTAGATGCTATGCCAAATGGTTGTTGCATGATTCCTCCTCGAATTAGCTGGTCTCCCACACCCTTGTTGACTGAGTCGAGACTCCGGTAAAAATATTGTAACAACACATTGTTCGATAGTCCGTGAGTTGGACATTAGAGCACCAACTTATGAAACCTCAACCATGTCTCCTGAATAGGTTCACCAGTCACTCACTTAAAGTTCTGAATATTATCTCTCAAGTACTTCACCATCTTCTAGGGAGGGAAAAACCTTACATAAAACGCATCAGTGAGCTCCTCCCATGAAGTGATTGATTCCCTTGGTAAATTGGCCAACCACTTCGTTGTCTCCTCCATTAAAGAAAATGGAAACAACCGAAGTCGGACAAACTCCTGAGTGATATTCTTGAACAAACATGACATACACATACCCAAAAAGTTTCGGATGTGGTCATGAGGGTCCTCATGAGCAAGACCTCCAAAGAGACCCTTCATTTGCAACAACTGCAACATAGTTCTAGTCACATGAAACACCGTATTGCCCACAATCGGAGGCAATCAAATAGCACCCGTACTTCCCAACTGATCTTCATTGACATCATGCAAATTACTGATGTCATCATTGTTCCCAAGTTGGTGTCATTGCTCCCATGAACACTCATCTCTTCACCTAGTTAAGAGTAACCAACAAAGAACACAAATAAGTTGATTCAACTACAACAAAATCAGTTCACAACTAAACTTCAATAAAAGAATTCTAAACACCACTCCCTGACAGTGGCACCATTTTTAATAACACTCAACTACACTTTATCCGATTCTAAGTGTAGGTGGTCGCTAACAAGTATAAACCCAACTACGAGTTGGGGTCGATCCCAATGGGAGTGATACAGTAAAGAATTCGTTTACGAAGTAAAATGGTGTTCTAATCATTTGTAGATCTAGATATTTTTCACAAAAATAAAGTAAATGACAAGGTATTGACAATTAATGTCAAATGGGGGAATTTGGTAACCAAATTATGACTATTAATAACCGGGAGTAAACAAGAAGAGAGGGTTTCTTGGGAGTGTGATAAATTGAACGCCAATTTCACAAAATGGGTGATTTTCATTTATTAAAAGTTGTTGAACCTATTGGGTAGACTAGGCTTTGGGTGCAATAGTCATTTCTCAATCAACTATTATGAATTAAGCGAGTTCTTTCGAACCTCGACAAGCAAGAGACAGATTAATTGCCCAATACGCTAATCAATCTCCTTTTTCAAGCTATATTTGTAAGTTTGGATTTAGACCCACTTTATCAAGTAAATCTGTAACAACACAATCACTACAATCATCAACTAATAATTTTAACTCTAATATTTCTTTCTCTAGCAAGCTTAGAGTACTAAACTAGAATAACATTTGCAACTACAATTCCTTAATTAAAACACGAACTATTAATTGAACCCACTTCAAATCAACAATAAAATCAGTAAATTTTAACACCGTCCCATAAGCTAATTGAAGCATTCAACTACATAATCACATAATGCATCGACACTTAAGTCAAACAGAAATCCACACTTTCGCTAGTGTGCAACGGTAATCAAAAGAGAATCGATTTAATAAATGGCTAATAACAACGAGATGCAAAGAGTTTACATGTTGCCTATGCAACTTCATTTGGCCTCATCGTAGCTGTACATTCATGTTCGTTCGATTGTAAGCACTATTCAAGTCATCGGTATTGATCGGAACTGAGACTTAAATTTTGCAAAAGAACAGCCACATTCAACACACAAGAGGTGGCAAAATTTTTTGGATGGGTCAACAATCATTTTGCAATTTAAAACAAAAGGAGCCAAAAGCTCAATCATCCACAGAAAAGCAATATTAACACAATTTTAAACAGAACAGCCAAATGTATACACGAAACACAAACAAAAGTAGCACACAAAAGGCGTGGGCCTTACTCGACCACAATTAAAAGCATTTGTCCTCAAATGCAAATAACAGAATATCCAGACTTTAGAATAGAGAAAGACAGAGAGGGAGGCTGAGAAAAATCCTGTCTACACAGTCACTCCATCTGTCTAGGCATTAGTGCCCGGAGTGTTGTCATTCTTCTTCTGGTTCTCTTTTTCTTTTCGCTCTACTTCAGCTTCTGCAGCAATATTAGCCTCGATCATATTGTCCAACCTGTGAGCTGCCACAAAGCCGTGTATCGCATTGCTGAACCCTCGAGCCCACGAAGTGACATTAGGGTCGATGGGCATCCTCCTCCACAAACTGACTATTTTGTTCTTGCTCCTTGTAGTTCTTCTGAACGTTTGTTCTCTTATGTGTCTGGGTGGCATGTTTGTTCCAACAACTTTTGGTCTAGCCATGTCTGCAAAATCTTAAGATAGTATTAGAACATATTTGACAAAAAAAACAAAGACATTCAGCAGCAGAAAAACAAGATAGTCCATTCGGCGTGCCGCCGAATACATACAGAGAGCCACAGACAATTCGCCGAAGGTCATAGTACAGAAGGAGTTAGGGGTGCAAACAAAGGGCGAATAAGAAGACTTTCAGTGAGTCACTGAGTGATCTTTGCGACTTCCTACTACTCGCCGAAAGTTACAGACACCTCAACAAATAAAGCATGATAATAAGGGTGAGACAGGGTAAATAGGCGAACCGCTGAATAGTTCGGCGAGATCTTCACAGTTCGCCAAATGACCCAACGTGCCTACATTTTACCCAACATTTCAAAATCAGCCCCGCAATCGCCGAAAATGTAATTCAAGCACAAAAAGCACAAATTCGACCAGGATCCATAATATACGAATATCACTCATCACTCATTAACTCCACTCGATGCATTGGAGAACAAGATTTCACAGTTTAGGCAATAAAGGTGGGGTTATCGAAGATAAATCAACACATAAATAACAAAACCGAATCAGGGATGTTCAACAAATTTCGACAAGATCACACATTTTCAATTGAGTACAATTTTGACAAGATAGTTATGGGGTTCGGGACACTAACCTTTTGTGCTGATCAAATAGATATTGAGATGCTAGGAAGCACTGTAATCTGACTCCAAGCACAAATCAATCAACTAAAATTCTCTATAAGTGCAAAAAATATAGAAACTAGAGTGCAGGTGTGAGTTTGGACAAATAACAAGTGAGGGAAAGTGAATGAAGTTGAAACTTTTAAACCTCTGGCTTGCAAAAACCGTCTAGTTTTGACCCACTGGACGACATTAGTCAAGCTTGCCTACTCACTCGGCGGAACACCGACTGTGCAGTTTCTTCGTCGACATTTACAAAACCTCTGGTTTACGGGGGTCAAAATGGCGGTTTCCATCGTGATCACTGACATGGTCGGCGATTCGCCAATAATTTCCAAAGCTCGCTGAGTTTTATAGACTCCAATGTTGATGATGTCTTGAGTCAAACAGTGGATAAGGTCGTACTTGCTGACCATTTCGGCGACTCGCTGAATGGATCTATTGCTTTCCATCCTTCACTTTTTAGAACACTTCTGATACTTTAACCTCTACAAACAACGTATCATTATTTTACCAAGAAATAAAAAAAAAATTAAAGGGGTTTTGTGTTGCCTCCCAAATAGCGCCTTATTTAACATCGTGGCACGACGCAAGTCAACAACTATTCTTCATCCTCGGAGTCAACCACAGTGTAGTTAGGCAAGTCCTCGGCGAATGGTGGATAGCGGCCTATCATCAAATGGGTGATCTGAGCATCCTACAGCTGAATAGTCATAGAGTTTGAGGCAGACGTTTCATTCAGTATTTCAATGTTGTCCTTCATCTCATTCAATTTCTTGTCTTGTTCTTCAAGTTTTTGCTGAATGAGTGAAAGAGCATCGTCCGTTTGCACATCCTCATGCTTCTTTCCGAGTCTACATTCTCAAAGGAAGAAGTTCTTTTCCTTTTTCATTACTTGTGCTTCCAACACCATGACTCGTTTGGACAGAACATCAACTTAAGCCACTACTGCGTCCCACTCGTGTTTGTTTTGGGCCTCCTTGTTGGTTTCAACCATAACATCAAGGAGTGTTGCGACAACTTCATAGGGCTGGTGGAGCATACCGCCCTCAAAAATTTGATCGGCTATGCTCCTATTTTCGGGTCCAAGACCCCGATAAAAGCACTCCAACAACGTCTTTTCAGACATTCAATGAGATGTCAGGGTTGTCATACTCCTTCAGTAACTCAAGCCATCTGTGCTTCCTCAAATTTAGATCTCTCTGACAGATAATGTATAGAAGACTCTGACGATCTGTGAAAACCTCGAAATAAACCCCATACAAATAATTTCTCCATATCTTAAGCACAAATATTATGGTTGCTAATTCCAAATCATTAGTAGGGTAATTCCTCTCATGGGCCTTCAACTGTCTAGAGGCATAGGCAATCACCTTGCCTTTCTACATAACAACACCACCGAATCCGACTCCAGAATTCACACTTTGAGAACTTGGCATAAAGTTTCTCTACTCTCAATCTCTTGAGCACAATCCTCAAATGTCCATAGTGATCCTCCTCGGTCTTGGAGTACATCAAGATATCGCCAATGAACACTATCACAAAGAAATCTAGATAAGGTCGGAACACTCCGTTCACCTACTCCATGAATGTTGTAGGGGAATTAATCAAATAAAAAGTCATCACAAGAAACTCATAGTGCCTATAATGAGCCCTAAAAGCTATTTAAAGGATATCTGATTCCCTAATCTTCTATTGATGATAACTAAACCTAAGATCAATCTTTCAGAATAGAGATGAACCCAAGAGATGATCGAACAAATTATCAATACAAGAAATAGGATACTTTTTCTTCATAGTCACTTTGTTCAACTATCGATAATCAATACACATCCTCATGGATGCAACCTTTTTCCTCACAAACAACACATGATCAATCTATGGAGAAACACTAGGTCAAACAAACCCCTTATTGAACAAATCAAGTAACTGACCATTCAATTTTTTCAACTCAGCTAGAGCCATACGATAAGATGGAATACATATGAGCTTGGTGCTTGGCTCCAAGTCAATAGCAAAATAGGTAACTCTATCCAGAGGAACACCAAGAAGGTTAGTAGGAAATACATGCAAATAATGTCAAACTAGGGGTACAAAATCCATGGGAGGTTGTTCAACACTAGTATTACAAATGAAAGCCAAGTAGGAAAAACACCCTCTATAAACCAATCTCTAAGCTCTAATGAAGGAGATAACTTTTTTAAGGTACGAACTATTAGCACCCGTCCACTCAACCCTCGGAACACCCGACATCGCTAAGGTCAAATTTTTTGCATAACAATCAAGAATAGCATGATGCATAGAGAGTCAATCCATACCCAAGATAATGTCAAATTCTACCATTCTCAAAATGATCAAATCTACCCATGTATCATACCCGACAAAAGAAACAAGACAAGATTGATACACTTGATCCACCACTAACGATTCACTCACTGGTGTAGAAATATGAATAGGCACACACATGTAACTAGATATCATATCAAACCCATCCGCAAAATAGTTAGACACATAAGAGAAAGTAGAACCCGAATAAACAATATTGATGTTGATCGGTGGAAAATAGGACGATACATATGATGATAGCTTTAGAAATCTCAGTCTCAAGCCTCCTTGGAAAAGCATAACAGTGGTCTTACGACCGCATATAGTCTAAGTAAAACCTCGACTTCCGCCCTGACGAGCTAGAGTACCCCTACTAGAAGTCCAACCACATCTACCAATTGAACTCTACATTGATCCATTGTGTAAGGTGGTGAATCCCTAGGCTGATCAGTTGAATAAGAATGTTGAGGTCCTAAATGAGTCTTTAGAGGACAATATTGCATCATATGACCTAGATCCCCATAATTAATAAAATATCTCAGCATAGACAACTATTTCTGTGAACAAGTCAAACTTCCATGGCCACCTTGATCGGAAACCATCAGATCATTACGCTGATTTCCCACTCTCAACTGCTGGCGTGGAATAATGAACCTGCTCACGGTGCTGGAAGGAGCTACCATGTCTATTCAAACCTCTACCTCCAGATGAGGCACCAGAAAATTAACTAGAAAAACGATCCTCTTGACTCCCCAAACTCTTCTAAAACGATCAACTCCGCCTCTTTGGTGATACTCATAATAGACTAGAAGGAAGCCCCGTCTCTAGCTTCTGTGAAGACATAAGACCCGGTGGAGAGAGCCAACTATTTAAAAAATCTCTGAACTCTCTCTGCTTCATCCGGTACAATAGTCATTACATGCCTACAAATCTCAGTGAAACAGGCCTCATACTCAGTCACAGACAAACCACCTTAAGTCAAGCTATCAAACCTCTAACGACTCTCCTCCCTCACGCTCTAAGAAATGAAGAGGTCTTGGAAAGCACTAGAAAACACATCCCACTCTACTAGAGAACATCCCACCTGTCTAGACCTCATAAAAGTCCTTCACCACACTCTAGCACGACCACAAAGCTAAATTGAAACAAAAATAGACGCCACGAGCATCTACCATACGCACTACCTTAACCATCTCATAGAACAAAGTCAAGAACACATGATTATCCTCGCTCTTACCAACCTGAAATAGGGGTGGTTTCATCTTTTGAAACCTCTCATAACACTATTGATCAGCTGCTGCTAGAATAACTTGGAAGAAATATGTGGACCAATAACTTGTGCAGGAACCACGGTTGGCAGGCCCACCTAAATATGAATACCCGAAGTCTACTACTGTGTTTGGGTCTGCACCGCTACCCTTATCTGAGCACCCTACGACGTACTTATCACAGTACCCCGGGAGAGGTTCTTTAACACACCTAACATCCTCAACAAAGTCTCCTGAAACAAAGAAACTCCAATCTCGGGAGGAACCTGATCCTCAACAACCTCAACTCATAGCTCAGGAGAAGCCTCTTTAGCTCTAGCTCTAGCTGGATCAACCCAACGGGCATGACCTCTAGCCGGTGTTACTCCAAGAGCACTGTATCTCGGGCACTACATGTACCTCTTACTGGGACCTTAACAACATGCTCGAGGAGTTCCTCCCCTCTACCACCAGAAACAGAGGCTCTGGTCCTCAACATCTTCCAAAATAACACGCGGCAACTCAGTACTAGCGAAGGTAACCACAGACTATAATAAATGAAGAACAAAAGAAAGTTTCCTAATAATCTTTATAGCCCCTTAAAGATAAGTATAGAAGTCTCCATACCGATCCTCAAGACTCTACTTAGATTTAGCTTTTACACAGGTGAGACCCATGAACCAAGGGTTCTAATACCATTTTTGACGATCCAAAAATAGATTTTATGGCAGTTGTCTACTTCCACCAAGACAAGTCAGCATCAACCCAACGAAAACTAAATAAATATGGAAATATAAAGAGAGAACAAGACAGATGTGGAAAACTTATTCATTCTAAACAATACCCTAAAACTTGGTTGCCACGTGTACAACCCACTAAACTAAACACATAATTCGAAAGTTAAATACATGTCCATATCTTTGTTTCTCAAGTAGAACAAAGCTTAAAGAAAAGGAAAACAGGGCCCGCCAGGATAACCAACGACTACCTCTCAAATCTTTGACTATCAGGAGAAGAAAAAGATCACATGGGTCCAAGCTCGAAACCTCAAATCAATCAATAATCACTCCATGATTAGAGTCTTCCCCTTACGAATAACTTCTAGAGCCACACAATCACACTATTTTATCTTGACAACATGATTGAAATAACCTTCACGGAGTTCCCAAAGCTCTAAAAATGAAAATGGGGAGGAACCCTAAAAATTGGGTTCAAACACTGTCAGCGCTCCTCTCCGAACGTAGACCACTACTCGTGAACACATGATTTATTCAGCTAGACCTCCACGAACGTGGTAGGTCTCACTCAAATGTGAATGCCAATGACTTGACCTCTTGTGAACGCGGTCGCAACTCTGTGTACACAGGTCCTCACCCCTACCCTCCTCGAATATGACCATAAGCTCTGCGAACAAAGAGGTTGCAGTAGAACACAATAGAAGAAAATCAGTAACTATCCAACTTTAAAAGGACCCTCGAGATTCGTTCAGAACCACATACATACAAACCACATAAGAAAATCAATTGTACTCGTTGTTTCAGACTCAATGGATGCGTAAAAACATGAATTTGTGGTCTCCTTGACCCGGCATAGGTGCAACCCTAAGAAACTAACTCAATGCCTAAAGGTGCTAAAACAAGCTCGAGACCTCTAAAAAATCATCCAAGACCTCACCTAGGCCTAAAATTATTCCCCATATCCAACAGGACTCTTGGAATTTATCCCCAAAATCCGATAGGACTTTTGGAATTTTGATCCGAGCATTCGAACCCTGACTGTTCACCAAAGTCAACTGGTAACACCTCGGATTCAAGAATTGGTAAAAATTTAAGCTTTTAAGAAATCTAGTGCCGTGACTGATAGATGCTACTAACAGTCCGTCGTTTGATGCATGAACCGTAGGTCAGGTCCGTGGTTGGTGGTCAGTTTTTCCAAAAAAATGTCAAGTTTCAGTAATTGTTCAACTATCCACCATGACAGTTTGTCGTTCACTGTACGAGTCGTAGGTAGGTATCGTAGGTGATCTCCATACTAAGACAAAATTTAGGATCAAAAGTTAAGATCCACGACCGGGACCAACGTACCGTTGTTGGATCCACAGTCTGTGAATAGGGGTCCATTGATTAAATCCTCAGAACCTAGCCTCTGAATCCAATCGAAGGAGGGACATGAGGGTCTGTAGGTGTGTCCACGGACCGAAGGTCCCCACCATCGACTGGGTCAACAATTATTTTTCTTAGGGGCTTTTGGGTCTTTCTCTACTTATACTACCCTAATACTATGACGTTTTACCCTTCACCAAAACCCCTATATAAGTGTTTTAACCCCCAAATTTCCCCAATTGAAATCATTCTCTCGAATTCACAAAAGAAGACCTCTAGAGTATTTCTCTCTCTAGAAGTTGAAGAAAAAGGGATCCACCTAGGGTTTCAAGCCAATTCTCCATTTCCCCTATTTGAGTCAAGATTTTGACATTGAAGTATGATGGTTCTCATCCATTGAACCCTTTCATCAATGGAGTTCCAAAATTCTCCAATTTATAAAGTTAGAATTCCACAATTGAGTTAGGATTTTCTTCTATGTTATGGGTTCTCTTAATTATTAATTTAATTGATTGATTTATGATATTTTATGCATGGATTGAGTTTATCTCATGTTTTTATGATACTACATCATGAATCCGTGCAATTCTCATATTTTTGAAGTTATGATCATGTGATCTGGATTTTGAATTATGAAAGGAGAGTTTGTGAAATTAACCATGTTTTCATGAATTGATGTAAATTTTTTAAGGATACTTTGAGAGTGAAGTATCAATGTTCTCATTTGTTGTGTTTTGAATGGATTTCTCATATACACATTAAAGCATGATTTGTGAAAGGACATTATGAGATAAAGGATTCTCAAGGTTGAAAGGTTTTCTAAATTACACTTTGAATCAAAGATTTCAAGAGCTATTCTAATGCAACCTAGCTTGGATCGGTATTGACTGATACCTTTCCATGGATGATACATGACTTAGCTTGGATTGGATACATGACATGCCCTTCCATGGATAATAAAGGCCAGTATTCATAATTGAATATTCCATGGGAATTACTCTTAGCACCGAGCATATATTGAGATGGAAACTCTCCCGCTAGTAGAGGTCGGGTTTCTAGAAGCAATCTCCTTGTCCATTAACTATGTGCCACCATAGGATTTTGTCTTATCTAGACATTAGGTAGTGGATCCACCTAATCTAGAAGTTCATGGTCTTTACCTTGGCAAGTAGGACACCCCTTTTCGATTTGGGATACACTGGATTCCATGTTTGTAGCTCACATGGTCTCTATGTCGGTTAAAAAGTAATTTTCCTATAATAATGAACTAAGATTACTTTTACAAGTTTCGCATGCACGTTATAATGATGTTAGCTTGCATTGACCATGTTTTATGTCTTATGTTTCCTAACTTCTAAATTCATATTTTAGATTGATCATTGCAAGATATGAAAATGTTCCTTTTTAGCATGATTTAAATTTTTTATGCATGACTATCATACTTGGTACATATTTTGTACTAACGAATACTCTTGCCTATATTTGCCCAAATGCAGGGTCCGACGGTCAAGTTTCTCAGTTTTGGGGCTAGAGTCAATTCAGGAGATTCCGAGTTTTGGTGAGTCCTCATGCTTAGAGGATTAACCATTTCTTATTTTTAGTATTTTCTTATTTTTAGTTTTGGACTATGATGTACTGGTTTCGTCCAGATTAATTCTTATGTACTATATGGCTTTAAGACGATGTTTAGGTTTCCGCTATCCTTAATAAAATATTAAACTGGCTTTTAAATCTCTTTGTTCTATTTCTTGTATGATGAAAGCTAAGTGGCTTGTATGGGGCCTCTCGGTGTCTTATAGGCCATGTTATGCCTAGGGGATACCTTGGGTCGTGACAAACTTGCTAATCAGAGAACACGGTTTAGAAAGGTCCTAGGAAGTCTCATAAGCTACGTCAAGTAGATTCTTGTTCATAAGTGTGAAGTGTGCCACACTTATGAATGAGAAGCTACAAGATGTTTGGGAAACTCCACTTCTTTCATTACTCTAAAGTCGTGCGATAGAGTTTAACTCTATAAGATTTCTCTCATAATCCTTATCTGATGCTCTATAGGATATGGCTACTCGAAGAACTTATGCTAGAAGATTTGCGAGAGAGAACGTGAATCAAGAGGCTCCTCCTCAAGCTAGTCAAGTTCCGATCGATCCTTTGGCCGAGCAAGTGACTAATACGAAATTTAGGGCTGATTTTCAAGTATTAGCCCAAGTCATGATTCCCCAAGGCATGACCCAAGCCAATAGGGAGGTTGCGGTTCCCATTAAACCAAATGTAGGTACGGTGACATCTAAAGTGACAGACTTCATTAGAATGAATCCTCTGGATTTTCATGGTTCTAGGGTTGACGAAGATCCTCAAGAGTGCAATAATGAGATTTACAAGGTGTTGATGATCATGGGAGTGACGCCGGTGGAAAAGGTGGACTTTGCCGCTTATAAACTTAAGGGTGTTTCTGAAATATGTTTCAACCAATGGAAGAAAGGGAGTACGGAAGATGCGGGTCCTCTTGATTGGGAAAAGTTCAAAGTTTCTTTCCTTGATAGGTTCTTTCCCTTTTAGATGAGGGAGGCAAAGGTTCTTGAATTTATCAACCTTCATAAAGGGAGTTTGAGTGTGAAAGAATATGCTTTGAAGTTCACACAATTGTATCGGTATGCTCCTACTATGATTGTCAATCCTAGGGCAACGATGATAAAGTTTGTTTTGGGTGTATTCGAAATAGTGGTTAAAGAATGTCGATCGCCATGCTTATTAACATATGGATATTTCTTGTCTGGTGGTTCATGCTCAACAAATTGAAGAGAAGAAACTTAAGAAAAGGTCTAGGGAGGCAAAGAGAGATAAGACCGGTAATGGTAAATTCTCACATTTAATCTCCGATGGACATAGTCATTCCAAGTTTCGACAAAGGTTTTCCGGTCAAGACTTCTCTAATGCTCCTCCTAAGTTAAACAAAAATAGGGTGTCTAACTGTAAGCCTCAAAGGGAAAATTGTAGTGGATCTTCATTGCCTATGTCTACTTGTGCTAGGTGTGGAAAGAAGCATGGGGATAAGTGCTTAGCCAGCACAAATAGTTGCTTCGGATGTGGTAAAAGTTGTCATAAGATGAGGGACTGCCCATGCTTACGGCTAAAGGAATAAAGGATAAACAAGATCCTCCTAGTGGTTTGGGTTCAAATGCTCCCTAGAAAAAACATATTTTATTCACTTAAGACTCGGGGTGAACAAAAGGGTTTTTCCAATGTGGTTACCGGTATGTTGAAAGTCTTCCAACTTGATATTTATGCTTGACTTGACCCAGGTGCTACTTTGTCTTTCGTAACGTGATATGTGGCTATAGGGTTTGATATTATTTTGGATGTCTTGTTAGATGTATTTTCAATCTCTACTCCTATTGGTGATTTTACTTTTTCTAAGAGGGTCGATAGAAAATGTTCCGTCTACTTGTCCAATAGAATTACCCTTGTTGACTTAGTAGAGCTTGATATGATAGATTTTGATTATATCCTTGGTATGGATTGGCTGTACTTATGTTATGCTTTTATTGATTATAGAACTCGTGTAGTGAAGTTTCAGTTATCGAATGAGGAGGTCCTAGAGTGAAAGGGGGAAATTCTATGCCTAAGGGTCAGTTTATCTCTTGTCTTAAAGCTAGAAAGAATATTTCTAAGGGTTGCATCTACCTTATAGTTAGAGTGAGGGATGTAGATTCCGAAACCCTTTCTATTGAGTCAGCCCCCAAGGTTAATGAGTTTTCAGATGTGTCCCCAGATGATTGACCTAGTTTTCCTCCCAAAAGAGCAATAGAGTTTGGTATTGACTTTCTTCCAAATACGCAACCTATCTCTACTCCTCCTAACAGAATAGCTCTGGCAGAAATTAATGAGTTGAAATAGTAGTTCAAATATTTGTTAGATAACAGTTTCATCCGCCCAAGTATCTCTTCATGAGGTGCTTTAGCCTTGTTTGTTAGAAAGAAAGATGGTTCTCTTTGTATGTGTATAGACTATCATAAGTTGGACAAGGTTACTGTTAAGAATAGCTATCCTCTCATAAGGATAGATTACCTGTTTGACAAACTTCAAGGAGCAAGTTACTTTTCCAAGATTGACCTTTGGTAGCATTATCACCAATTTAGGATGAAACAAAATGACATTCCGAAGATGGTTTTACAAACTCGGTATGGTCATTAAGAGCTTTTGGTCATGTCATTTGGCTTGACTAATGCTATGGCGAAATTTATGAATTTTATGAATATGGTATTTTTCCAATACTTTGACATGTTTGTGATTGTGTTCATTAATGATATATTGATCTATATAAGAAGTTAGGATGATCACATAAACCATTTGAGGATTGTGTTGCAGGTTCTCAAGAGCAAATAACTATTTCCTAAGTTTAGCAAGTGTGGGTTCTGGTAAAGGTCACTAGATTTTCTTGGTCATATTGTTTCAAGTAAGGGTATTGAGGTAGATCCTAAGAAGACGGATGCGGTTAAGAGTTGTCCTACACCTCTATCCCCTTCGGATATTAGAAGCTTCTTGGGTTTGGCTGGTTACTACAGAAGGTTTATTGAGGGGTTTTCGTCAATTGCCTCTCCATTGACAGCATTCACTCAAAAGAAGGCTAAGTTCATATCGTCTGAAACCTATTTGAATGATAGATTTACTTCCGCTCCGATGTTGACTTTACAAGAAGGGACTGATGGGTTTTTGGTTCGTTATGATGCATCGAGAATTAGGTTAGGATGTATACTTATGTAAAATGGAAAAAGCATTGCCTATGATTCACGACAACATAATATTCATGAGAAGAATATCTACCCATGACCTTGAACTAGCGGTGGTTGTTTTTTCCTTAAAGATTTGGAGGCATTATTTGTATGGTGTTCAAGTGGATGTCTTTACCGATCACAAGGGATTACAATATGTGTTTAATCAGAAGGATCTAAGTCTTCCCCAAAGAAGGTGGCTCGAGTTATTGAAGGATTATGCTATGAGTGCTCTTTATCACCGCGGAAAGGTGAACGTGGTGGCGGATGCTTTTAGTTGACTATCTATGGGAAATATTGCCCATATTGAGGATGATAAAAATAAGTTGGTTTGAGATGTTCATAGGTTGGCCCGGTTGGGCGTTTAATTAGTGGACTATACGAAAGGTGGGCTTGTGGTTCACAATAGTTCAGAGTCGTCTTTCTAGCTAATGTGAAAGCCAAGCAAGGTCTTGATCTGAATTTGGTGGAATTGAAGGAAATAGTGCTTAAAAAAATCTGTAGAGGCTTTCTCCCAAAGGGGATATGGAGAACTTAGCTATCAAGGTCGTCTGTGTGTCCGTTATGTTGATCAATTAAGAGAGCAAATCATGTTAGAAGCCCATAGTTCTCGATATTCCATTCACTAGGATCCACCAAGATGTACCATGATTTGCGGGAGATCTATTGGTGGAATGGAATGAAGAATGAGATTGCGAAATTTGTGGCTAAGTGTCCCAATTGTCAATAAGTGAAAGTTGAACATTAGAAATCGGGACTTTTATCCTAAGCTATTAGCATTCGTATTTGGAAGTGGTAAAATTTGAATATGGACTTCATTGTTGGCTTGCCTCGCACCCAGCGACAACATGACTTGACTTGGGTTATTGTTGATCGAATGACGAAATTGGCTCATTTCCTTCACATCAAGGTTTCTTATTCAGCGGAGAAATAAGCTATGTTGTACTTGAGGGAAATGGTAAAGTTTCATGGAGTGTCTTTATACATTATCTCCAATCGTGGTAACCAATTCACTTTTCAATTTTGGAAATCCTTCCAAAGGGTCTTGGTACTCGTGCTAAACTTAGCACGACCTTCCACCCACTAACCTATGGGCGAGCGGAGCGCAGTATCCAAACTTTGGAAGATATGTTGAGAGCGTGTGTGATTGATTTCAAAGGAAATTAGGATAATCATTTTCATTTGATTGAGTTTGCCTAGAACAATAATTTATCACTAAAGTATTGGTATGGCTCTATTTGAGGCCTTGTATGGTAGGAGGTGTAGATCACCTATAGGTTGGTTTGAAGTGAGTGAAGTTGTCTTGATAGGGCTCGAGTTGGTAAATAAAGTTATGGATAAAGTTCGACTTATTAGAGAAAGGTTGAAAATGGCTCAAAGCTGACAAAAGTCATATGAAAATTTTAGAAGAAGAGATCTTGAGTTTGATGTCAATGATTGGGTCTATTTGAAAAAAATCACCCATGAATGGTGTAATGAGGTTTGGCAAGAAAGGGAAGCTGAGTCCCCGATATGTACGCCCATATAAGATTCTGAGGCACATTGGTAAGGTTGTTTATGAACTAGAATTGCCTAATGAATTGGCATCGGTGCATCAAATTTTCCATGTCTCCATGCTGAAGAGATGTGTTGGTTATTAAATATCTATAGTTCCCTTAGAATATTTGGGAGTTAAGGAGAGCCTTTCTTATGAGGAAGTACCGGTTGAGATCTTAGACCGGCAAGTCAAGAATTTGACAAATAAAGTAGTTGCTTCCGTGAAAGTTTTATAGAGGAATTAGTTAGTTGAGGGTACTACTTGGGAGGCCGAGGCCGATATGATATCCCGATATCCTAATCTCGTTCCTTTTACCCCTACACTAGCTTGTGGTATTGAGTTCCTCATTTTTTACTCTTTTGGTGTAATGTGTCTTAGATATTCCTAAGATTTCCTCATTTATGCATGTTCAAAAAAAAGCTTAAGTTTTGAGAAAATGAGTCCATATAGACTCATTGAGTATAAGTTGCATATAGACTTCATGATGTGATGTTTTTTAATATGCTTTAGCTTGGAATTGATGTTTCCTCCTTGGATATGTGCATTAAGGTAATTGCATGCATTTTGGGTTGTTAGATTTAGTTTCTACCTTCCTTATGATGTCTTGAATCTCATTCGAGTACGAATGTTTCCAAGAGGGAGATAATGTAAGAACTTGGATTCAAGAAAGGGTAAAAATTTCAGCTTTCAAGAAATCTTGTGCTAGGAATGACGGATGCTACCAACGGTCCGTCGTTTGATGTACGGACCGTAGGTCAAGTCACCATTCTACTTTTTCCTCTTTTTTGTTTACTATGTTTATTTACTATAAATGCTGGGATTGTATGCTTGCTATTGCTTTCTTGTATGTACCCTTTTTCTAGTAATTCACTTATATGTATCTTAAATTCTGTTAAATCATTAAAATTACATTTTAGTGGTTTTTGGGTTATTATACTATTATTATCAATTAGTTCAATTTTTATTTTTGTTTTATGTTTTTCCCATCCTTGTAAAGGATCTTCACTATATAATAATTCTAACTTATCTTCGATTATTTTTACTTTATCTATAGAGAATATAA
>JAJOOH010005483.1:0-34988 GCA_029582605.1 Solanum gracilifrons
ATATGATACTAGCTCTTTATGTTTAAAAACATACTTCTTCTGTGATTTGAGATAATTGCTCAAAAACATAACTCAAAGGCTATCTTGGAAATCAAAGCTTCCCCTCTTGCTTCATTTAGAAAGCGATTACTCTTTTCTAAAAACTAGCCCGAAGTCTATTTGGAAATCGATGTTTCCTTTCTTGTTTAAATGTGAAAACATTTTAAACCCTTTGGAAATACATAGTCCCCATATACTTTTGAAGAAATAACCTTCAAACTTTATTCTTTACTCTTTACTCAACTTGAACTTTTAAGTCTTGAAACATAGTTAAAACATTTGGAAAAGACTTCTTGAAAAGTCTCTAAGAACTTCTTAGACTTGGCTCTTGACTTTCCTTGAATTTCAATTTATGGATTCAAGGTTATGATTCATGTTTATGGATGATTTCTAGATGTTTAGAAGTCATTCAGAGTAGTTAGAATCAATGGAAAGTGTTAGTACACTTTAGAAAGGCTTAAATGGACTGAATGACAAAAACTGGGTGAAAAACGATGATTCGGGTGCATCCGAGGTACACCGCGCCAGGCCCCAACTTTCTGGAGGTCACTTTGGGCACACTGTAGGCGCGCCGCCCCAGCCTCCTGGCGCTATTAGGGCGCGACACGCCTGGCCTTCCCAGGTGAGTCTGACGAATATTTGATCTCGTTTTCTGATCCTAAATCATTTTATTCCGATTCTTTTTCTCAAATTCACTTTAGATTCATGTACCCAAATCATATACACAAACTCTAACCCAAACTACTCAAGCAAATAACACTTTAACATAAAGAAACTCCTTAATCCCGACTCATATTCAAGAACAAAATCAATTCAAGAACAACTAGCAAGAGCATCAAATTTTCAATCTTTTTAAGATGAAAATACGTTGAATTAATCATGCTTGGCGGGTGGGTGAACTAACCCAATGCTATGTGATCTCCCATTCCAAGTAAGGATCACGCCCGACGAAATCCACAAGCTAATACGGATGAATCTTGACGAATCTTGCTTTCTCTTCTCCTTTCTCCTTTTTTTCTCATTTCTTCAAGCCCTAGTGTGACATTCACTTTTTCCTAAATTGACAAAAAATTGACTTTTCCCCAATTAAACTCCTAAAATGATTAATTAAGTTGGGTAACGAAAACACTAAACTACCCTTCAAGAATCCGGATTTGGACTTTTCTAATTGCAATATCCCAACTTCCAAAGAGCATAACTCACTTATACGAACTCAGAATCTCACAAACTCAGCGGCGTTGGAAAGATCATTCCAAGATCTTTCCTACCATATCTGTAAGTACCTTTAATTCATTTTAAGCTAAAATTTATTACCATTTCAAGTTTGCCAAAACTCAACTTTTCCCAACTATAGACAAATTTCCAGATTTTCATTATTTCCTAAAATGACTATTTCCAGTTCATAGATTCTTCCTCGCTATTTCAAATTGAGAGATGTTACAGAAACTCAGGTGGATTCATCCTAACAAAATCTCGGACCCTAGCTGCCACTGATCCACCATTAGCATCTATAAGAACTGGAACTTGTTGATTGTTCTAGTTGGCTACGCTCTGCGCCAAAAGCTGGATAGCATTCCGAAACTCTACATTTGAAACCTTGTCGTCTAGGACTGGAGGAAGTGCGTTAGCGTTGTGGTCATTGGCATTCCTTGCTTAAGCTCTACGGTGAGGCATGATCTGAAATGCGTAACAATGAATTAGAAAGGAGAAGTTGGATCATACCTCACACACGATAAGAGTAGCAAAGAAAGTGAAGTTATCCTAAAACACTTTGTAGCCTTCCGCTCATTAAATGTGGTGCACTTCACACCTATGAAAAACACTCTACTTAGTGAGAGTTTCAGACAGCCTAGCACTCTTAAACCTAATTCTATCATACCAAGTTTGTCACACCCTGAGGTTACCCTTTTGAAGTAAACACGAGACCTAGGATCACAAGTGACCCCAAACTAACCCTAAGCTGGCGTATCATAAGCAAACTAAATGTATCTATGAAATATAAACTAAGGCGGAAGCTAAATCATGAAATAACTAAGAGTGGCGAATACCCAAAACTTGTTTGAATATATAAATATTGAATAAGAGTTAGTGATACTGAAAATTCACTCAAACTGAAGTTGAATCTATAACTATGTATGGAAAAGACTTTTACAAACTAGTGCTGCTGGGACATGCCCCAGCTAACTCTAGCAAAACTCAAACTAAAAGAAAAGGCTGAATAAAAAAATATGTCTATTGTCCTTGAAGTATGACAACTCACCACTGATGTTGATGAGTACGGATCGGGAACAGATCTACACGTGATCTTAATGCTGAGAACCTGAATCTACATCATGAAATGATGTAGCGTAGAGTATGCGTCAGGATTTGGAATGCATTGAGCATGCAAGATATAGAATATATCTGAACAAATATGTAAGCTGAACAAGGCATAACTGAGCAATGAAAAAATCTGAATATAATGTAAATACGGAACTGAACTGAAAATAATGCAATGACAAAGTACTATCTATTAAGCATGACATGCTGAGACTGAATACTGAAATATATCTGAAAACCTTGTCAAATGCAATAAGAGTCTTACTGTGGAAGCTACTATTAACCGACATAAAACAACGTGAGCTAAACGTGGAGTCTGATGTATATGCCGCATCGAGAGGACCCAATATACCTTGTCAGGGGTATAAAAGTATAATTGGTGTGATCACTAAATCTGATGCCCACAGAGGGGACTTATAAACCTACGTGGGCATATAGTTCTAGGACTATGACGGTACACTGAACCCTAGTCCAACTGGGTGCTAAGCCTACTCCTGACTAGAAATGTGTATGGCACAACATAACTGAAATACTGGATTAGCTCAATATTCTAACATGCTAACTGAGAATGCAACATTTGTGTATTGACAATGAAACATTCGAAATCTGAGGTATGTTTATTTGTTTAACTGACTTTGCAAGTGTAATTCATGAACTAAGAGAATCTACACAACTAGGGTTCTGAATTTAATGCAAAGAACTAAGCAACAATTTCACGAAAACATGATAATCTGAGTAAAAATACTATAACAGCTAAATCTCACTGATACCTAAAGTTTTAGAAATGCTGGGTCTAAGAAAGATATGACGAATCAAGGATCAGACTAAATTTTAGGGACCTAGTGGATGAAAGAAATCCACCTGTAAAATCCCACATACTTGGTGATGAAATCTACGGAGAATTCCTTCCATTTTGGGGATGGAACTGAAGAAAACCTAATGTGTGTTCTTGGGAAATTTGGTCGACTCTTTCTCCTCTTTTGCTCTAAGTTTTGATGAATTTTGGTGAATGAATCGATACGGGTGGATTCTAATTAGAATATGAGGTTTAAATGACCAAAACTACGCAGTTTAGGTGTAAAACAACATAGTTTAATTATCCAATGCATATGAAAAAGACCAAAATGACCCTCACTTAAAAGATGACAGGCCCATCGACGAACCAAACCGATGGATCGTGGACTGACTGACGGTCTGTTCTTGTCATTCGTCGATTGGCTACTGAGATTGGGATTTGAGAGTCACAATCCATGTACCCTGGACCATGGACCGTGGTCTGACCTCGGTTCGTAGGTTCGACCATAGGTCGTGCCTTTTTCTGAAATTTTTGGGGGAGTTGAGGTGTCTAACCAGGGACTCCACTTACGGTTTGTGGTTCCACCTACGGGTCGGTGGCCTCCGTTGGTGGCACCTGTAACTTCTGTAAATATGCAATTTTGTTCTTTTTGCAATCTGGGGTGTTACACTAGAAGTAAACTAGTTCTACAAAAAGTGAACAAAAAATTAACAAATGAGTCAGTTGTAAATTCGGTTGCTCAAGAACATCTAATCGATATGTAAGAATTGACGTTACATTGCATTTAAGTAGTGGGTGAAACGTTACTAGAACACTATATGAAAAAATTGTTAATATTTCAATGACAAAAGGTTTTGAGGAAAATATTAAGATTCAAGAACATGAAAGTGTTACTGTTGTAGTAGTACTTAGTCGTAGTGGGAGAATCATAACGAAAATTGATTGGTTTTGTATGTTTAAGAGGAGTTTCATGCTAGAAGTCCTGAAAAAGAAGTAAACTTTGCAGAGTTTCATGATAGGGCCTCTGAAGATCTAATACAAAATCAATAAGTTACGACTAAGTACTACTAGACGAAGTTGCATAAGAAAATAGTTAGTAAGATCCTTCTGATAAGAAATATAAAATGTATATCTGTGAACGTTGTAAATGCATTGTTAACAGTCTAAGTGGGAGATTGTTAGGGTATATACTATTAATCATGAGTTTAGAAATAGTATTCTAACAAATTTCAAGATTAAATATCTTAGTTAGAGATTGTTAGGGTATATACTATTAACTATGCATTTAGATATAGTGCATTATAACAATCGTATTGGTTAAACGTGTAAGTGGGAGATTTTTGGGACATATACTATTAGCCATGTGTTTAGATATAGTATTTATTATAAATAATTATTTATTCATTTTCAATAGATCATTTATTCATTTACGGTGTCTTTTTACTTATATAGTAGATGATTTAGTGTATAGAGTTTTAGCTTATACACAGCGGATTAAATCATCGGTTCTTTTAAGCATAAAGTTTTTCTTTCACAATCTAAGATGGGAACTGGACATACCATCGGTACGATTGTAGAATATGATTATATGTAATTTATCTTGATTATGGAAATGATATAGTTCCAACTTCTTATGCTAGTGCATTTTGTATGTATTGAACAAGACCGAGTAGAGATAGTTGTTTTAGACTGACGGACAAAAATATATACTCTAAACTATTAAATGTACTTATATTCTTAATCCTGATATATCTATTATGCTCTGTATATGTTAATTATTGTTTTGATTTATTAAAAGGTGAGATTCTAAGATGGGTCAATATGTCTAGTAGATTGGTTGATAATAATCTATATTGGTGAAATAATAAGTTAGTTGATAGAATCCATGTCTCGATATAGAGATTGATGATATGTATTTATGAGAAGCTTATAAGTATTCATCGTGTCAAACCTTGCAAAAGGATTTATGAATCCGACACATGAAATAGGTAAAGCAGTGCTCTAAAGGAAATTGATCATTGAATTAAATTCGTTAGTAATTTAATTTATTAATTAGTATCTGTAATCTTAACATGGGGAATTACATATGTGTTTAATGGGGAATTTCAAAATATAAATAGAGGAGCACAATTACTAATTTCTAGTGAAATGATTTGTAATTTATTATGGTAAGAATAATTCAAATTAATTATTTGGAGTTATTTCAATAATAGGAAGCCTCAGTAATTAATTATGTGGTCCCTACCGTGCCCATATTTAACTAGAACACAAAATCTATTCTAAAGGGAAAAGGGAGAAGTATGTGTCTTTCTCTATTCTAAGGAAAGAGAGAAGTATATGTCTTTCTCTATACTAAGGCAAGGGAGAAGTATATTACTCTTTCTATTCTAAGGAAATAGAGATGGACATGACTTTCTCTATTCTAAGGAAAGGGAGATGTACATATCTTTTTCTATTCTAAAGAAAGACATGGTATTCCTTCTCCTCCTTGTACCGGAAAGAAATCTCTATAAATAGGGATTCTTCTAACCCTTGAGAATTATATGTTTTCTATAAAATACTTGTCCACCCAAGTATTGCGAGAGTTCGGAAGTGAACTTAGGATCACTGTAGAAGACCGTAGAACTGTAGTCCAGTTTGTGGATTAGCTAGTGGATTTACTTGAAGGTATTTGCTCACGCTTGAAGAGGTATTTCTTGAATTAAATTTCAGTAAATTTTATATGCTCTAACATGATTGTACTTGTTCTAGAATAAACAATGTGTTATCTATTATTCATGTAAGTTGTATTCTTCTGGTATGCTTCCGCTGTACATATAATTTTTCCAACAACATCAACAAGTTTTTCAAAGACAAGTTAATGAAAGAGCAGCAAGCAAAGCAACAATAGACCATGATGCAGCTTCAGCAACCACAATCCCTTGATGGTAGGAATAATCCACAGATGCAACAAAACAATATTACTAACTTGTAACATGATTGTTTGGATTATTCAATTGTTTATGTTTGGTGCACTGGTGAACACATGCACCCTTCCCATGATTATGTGAAGCACTGCGATTATTATGATAAATTACTTATATTTCATGTGGGAACTCAAGATAAAATTTGAAATATCCATCTCTATATTTTTCTTTGTTTGGATCTTTAACAACACTTGTACAACAAACATCACAATTTTTCTCAAAACTTTTATGGTTTCGTTTTTTTTTTTCAATTTGTTTCTTTGATAAGTATAGTTTGTTTCCTTAAATAATGATACTATTTTGATCGATTTTCAAATATAAAATCCATTATACTATTTCTATGATAATATTAACTATAGTTTACTTGTCAATTCATTGTCTTAGCAAAGATTTATAGCATTAGACCTAGCAATTGTATAGTGTATTCATCATTTTTAAATCTTGGATACACCTCTAAGCACAAAAAAATATTTGTAAATAAAAATATTCTTTTTTTCCCTCCAGAACTGTTGAGATAGATATGACTAGCAAAATTTGTAACCTATAAGTCACTAGAATTAATCGTCTTGTGTTTTTATCTAAGATCTCATGTGTTCAATATTAAGAATCTCTTGCAATTGGTAAATCTTATTAGTTACTAATGTTATCTTAATTTTTCATATGAACTCTCTATCTTAAGGACCAAATTTTTTATTATCCGTTCATTATATTATATAATTTAACGATGGAGAAAATTTTGAAAAATAATTATGTCTTTTCTTTCAATATTTGCACTTTTATAAATTAAGTTCTGCATTTAATATTAGGTTAAATTGATAAGTTACCCGCGCTTCGCGCGGTAATTCATGACTTCATTAAGATTATAAATAATCATTTTCTAATATCCTAATATTAGAAATTTGATATTGGCACATATATTAAAAATTTGAAAGATTGTAAAAGTCTTAATCTTTGATGAATTTTATGTTGTTACATATTTTTAATTATAATATTTGTTTTTTGATATAATTGGATTCTCATCATTGAATGATTTTTCATAAATTAGTAAATTATCACTCTCTCTATTGTGTTTGTACATATGCAAGCAAAGTATAATATACTCAACTTGATGACCTATTTATTATTTATTCAGTAGCCAGTAGCAGCTAGTTTTCCTTGCTTTTTCATGTCATTGTCCATAAACGGCCCTAAATATGTATAATAATTTTATCATGTGAAAGATATTAGTTCCTCGTATTTTAAAATGTGTGTTCCTTCATTATTCTAGAGCTAGTTAATCATACAAAGATCTGATTAAGTTTTAAAAAAAGTGTTTAATCATATTTTAAAAATCAAAAATATTTTGAAACACATTATTTTTGACAAAAAAATAACAACAAAAGAATAATGAACAAACTAAGTCATATGTTTGATATTCTAGAGGGCACCAACTAGACCAAAATATAGGAAATAAAAACAATTATAAGTAATTAGGAGAATCAAGAAAGGGTAGAAGTAGCACTAGTTATAATAGTTGAGACCCTCCAAGTTTTTCATATATTAACCATTAGCAAAGAATATAAAAATAGTAATTGAAGCATTAAAATTTCCTGGATAAAGAAAGAGAAACATTTTCCAAAAGTTGTGAATTTTCCAAAAAGTTGTGATTTCTCCGATAATTTGTGATCTTTTCGAAGGGTTGTGACTTTTCAGCAGGGTTGTGACTATACCAAAGGGTTGCGACTTTTCTAAAGAGGTGTGGCTTTTCTGAAAGATTGTAACTTTTCTAAAGAGTTGTGACCTTTCTAAATGGTTGTGACTTTTTTAAAGGGTCGTGTCTTTTCTGATACGGCCAAATAAGCACATTTTCATTCTTCCTTTTTTGTCTATAAATAAAGAGTTCCTCACTTTTTTAAACATCAAATTTTCTATGCTTTCTGTTTCCCTTAGAACACCCAATTTAGTACATATTCTATATTTATTTTATATAAATAATACAGTCTAAAAAATATTAAAAGAGGAAACATTTTTAAATTGAAGGATTTTGACTTTGAATGGAGGCAAGGATTGAAGAAACGAGTTTAAAGGTAAAACTAAAATAGGGATAAAAAACCTAAAAGTACAAAGAAAAATCATAAAATAAATTTATAAATTCGAAGGATGCCACATAGGAATATTATAAGTTAACTAGATAACTTACCCCCTCTTCGCGTGGTAATTCATGACCTCGTAAAGATTATGAATAATCATTTCCTAATATCCTAATATTAGAAAATTCATATTGTCACATATTTCAAGAACTTGAAAGATTGTAAAATTCTTACTCTTTAATGAATTTTATGTTCTACATATTTTTAATTATAATTTTGTTCTATGATATAATTGGATTCTCAATATTGACTGATTTTTCATAAATTCTTCAATTATCACTCTCTGTATTGTGTTTGTACATGTTTGATGATATTTATTCTTCATTATTTAGCCAGTAGCAACTAGTTTTCCTTGGATTTTTTTATGTTAATGTCCAGAAACGCCCATAAATATGTCATAATAAATTTATCATGTGAAATATATTAGCCCCTTGTATTCTTAAATATGTGTTCCTTGATTCTAGAACTAGTAAATCATAAAAAGATCTGATTATGTTTTGAATTTTTTTTTTAATCATATTTAAAATATTGAAAATATTTTGAAATACATTATTTTTGACAATCAATGAACAACTAAAGAATAATGAACAAATCAAATCACATTTTGTTATTCTGGAGGGAACCAACTGGATATAAATATAGGAAATAAAAACAATTATATGTAATTAGAAGAATCAAGAAAGGGTAAAGTACTAGTAGTTATAATAGTTGAGACTCTCCAACTTTTTCCTATATTAACCATTAGCAAAGAATAGAAAAGTAGTAATTGAAACATTTAAACTTTTCTAAATAAAGAACGTGAGACTTTTTCCGAAAGTTGTGTCTTTTTCAAAAAGTTGTGATTTCTACGATGAGTTATGATCTGTTCAAAGGGATGTGACTTTTCATAAAAGTTGTGACTATTCCATAGGGTTGTGACTTTTCTGAAAGGTTGTAACTTTTTTAAAAACTTATGACTTTTTGGATGAGTTATGACCTTTCTAAAGGGTTGTGACTTTTATAAAAGGTTGTGTCTTTTCTGAGAAGGCACAACAAACACATGTTCATACTTCCTTTATTGGCAATAAATAAAGGGTTCCTGACATTTTAAACATCAAATTTTCTATGTTTTCTATTCTTCTTAGAACAACTAATTTAGTACATATTCTATATTTATTTATAATGTAGTCTAAAAGTATTAAAAGAGGTAACATTTTCAAATTGAAGAATTGTGACTTTGAAGGAAGGGAAGACTTGAAGAAACACATTTAAAGGTAAAAATAAAATAGGACTAAAACACCTAAAAGTTCAAAGAGAAACATAAAAACAAAATGTTGAAGTCTAAGGAGCCACATAGGCCGGCCTAGAATTCTCTATTTTATATATATATATATAAGATGTCGCGTCCCAAAACACCCCCTAGACTTGGCTAGCACACACTAAAACCATCAGCCAGCCGTACCAAATATCCATACACTTACCAAATCATTTAAGCACAAAGATAAGATATGTGCAAGTCTCAAACTCATCAAAACGAAATCACTATCCAATCAAAATCGTATATTAATTTATAAAAAGAAAATATCAGTTAACTAATATGTTGCTAGCCCAAATCCCATAATAGGACCATGGAGAATCTATTAGAGTTACATGAGTTCAACTTTCGGGTATGGAAACCCCAAGAAAAGAAATCATAAACTATAATTATATAAAGCTGAAACAGTAGCCTCCATGAGTAATGCAAAGGCTCACCTCAGCTGTAGAATCCATGTGAAAGAGCTCATCATCTACTAGTCTTATCCTCTGCAATAGTATCTGCATACACATGTAAATAACGAGTGAATTACGTAAATATAACCAATTAAGATCCCCAATCCACTACTTCAATACCCTTGGAACAAGTGTTAGAAAATATATCCATACCACAAACACGTAATGATATGCACAAGAAAATATTACATAATATAATGATTAATAAGTTTAACCAATTGTTCAAACATGACACTAAATGTCTCAAAATTAATCCACACTCAAAGCTTGTCATAAACAGTAGTGAATGAGATTGTCCTCGCACCCCCAACAAGTCCACTGCAGCTTATATAGTGCCCCAAAGTATACTACGACAACATGTACAAGGCACCTAACATATTATGGCACCATAGGTATGCACCTAACATATTACAACAACTATGTATGCTCCTAGTAACTATATTACGATAATGAAGAAGGATATCCAATATCACGCCACAAATAACCTATAAAAGAATATTAGTCTTCTGTCAAGCACATGCGTGTCCCAACACATGGACTAGACATATAAAACACATTTTCAAAGTAGGTTTGAAGAGCAAGTACTAAAGCTTAAAGTCTCACTTACCTCACTAATGACAAGTTCCACAACCTCGCATGTGTAGAACACCAACCAAATAGCCCCCGATTACCTCAATCTATGCAAAATATTGATCAACGATATTAACTATTCTAGTCGGGGGTAAGTCTCAATATCCCTAACTTTAAAGCTTAGTGTTACACTTTTATATCTCACCCTTAAACCATGGACTTAGGATAAAAGAATATCTCTACATCACTAACCAAACTTAATTAGTGCATTTTTTGCACCATAAATTACGTTGTATTTCAAAATAGACAAGCTGAGCATAAGTAAACCTAGACGAAAATAGGAATTTTGGTGGATGGACCAATTCTGTTTGGTACATCAGTTCATTGCCAACAATGGCCTTAAATTTCAGCACTTAGGTTTCTTTTAAAGAAAAACATAGGTACGGTACTTCATATACAGAAGAATGCTCAACAACATAGGTTGAGGTTTAAGGTAGCAAGAACATACAATAACAAGAAGTTCAATACCCGCAACTTATCACAAAAACAGTGGTAGAAAGATGTAGTATCTATCTATGAACTCCCAAATATGTTTTACCTGATTGCTGCGTTTTATTTTCTTCTCCAAATTTAAGAAATGAACTCCCCTAATTTGTTTTCTTTATAACGCTAACAAACTGTTGTAGATGAGAAATATAATGGGCTGGGCCCACTCCTTTTATTATTAATTAAATTACCAATTAAAACATCATTATAAAGAAAAACAAAGGTTATCACATTCTCCCCCACTTAAAATAATGTTTGTCCTCCAACGAATCCAGAATCATACATGAGGTGTCAAATAGGTGAGGATATCTATCGCTCACGTTCGCCTCGGACTCCCAAGTAGCCTCCTCAGTTGGATGATTGCGCCATAACACTTTCACTGAAGCTACCTTCTTCGACTTCAATTGTCGCACTTGCCTATCAAGATAGATATCGAACCTTCCTCATATGCTAAATTCTCGTCAAGCTCCAAATCTTCTAGCTGAATCATAAAGCTTTCATCATGAACATATCGTCTAAACATGGACACATGGAACACCGGATGTACAACGAACAAACCCAGAGGTAAAGCAAGTCGGTACGCCACCACCCTAATCCTATCCAAAATATCATAAGGAACGATATAACTGGGACGTAGCTTCCCTTTCCTCCCAAATATCATAACTCCTTTAATTGGAGAAACTTTCAAAAAGACTTTCCCACCCCTCATGAACTTTGTATCACATTCTTTCTTATCTCATAGGACTTTTGTATACTTTGTGTTGTGTGAAGACGTTCTCGTATCAATGCAACTTTTTCTAAAGCTTGTTGAACAAAATCTAGACCTAATAATTGTGCATCGCTAGGTTCAAACCATCTAACCGGTGATTGACACTTGAGACCATATAAAGCCTCATATTGCACCATTTGTATACTCGAGTGATAGTTATTAATATAAGTAAATTTTACCTAGGGAAACTGATCATCCCAATGACCACCATAATCAATCGCACAAGCTCTAAGAATGTTCTCTAAGATTTGAATAACTCGTTCAGACTATTCATCAGTTTGGGGATGAATGGTTGTACTCAACTCAACTTGTGAACCAAACGACTTTTGAAAAGACTTCCAAAACTTAGCAGTGAACTGTGCACCTCGATATGATATTATTGAAATAGGCACCCCATGAAGCTGAACTATCTCTCAAAGGTAAATGTCCGCTAATTGCTTCGCAGTATGAGTAACCAAAACTGGTATGAAATGGGTATATTTCTTGAGTCTGTCAACAATCACCCAAACTGAGTCGTGCTTCTTGAAAGTTTCGGCAACCCAACAACAAAATCCATAGCAATCCTTTCCCACTTCCACTCGGGGATAATCAAGTTTTGCATTACTCCACCTAATTTTTTATGTTCATATTTGATCTATTGACAATTTAAGCAACTAGTCACATGTTTCAAAATATCAACTTTCATATCATTCCACTAGAGCAATCTACATAGGTATTAATACATCTTCGTAGAACCTGGGTGGATGGAGTATCGCGAGCTATGTGCCTCTTTAATTATGTATTAATCATTTCACATCACCCACCATGGGAATACACAATCTACCATGTCGACGTAGAACACCCACACATGACTTCACACCCCCATTATGCATTATATCTCGTAGTCAAGCAATTTGGGGATCATCATATTGGCGAGTCTTAGCTTCTCCAACTAAGGGTGATTGGACCACCATACTTGCTAAAAATTTGTCGTACAATGTATGATCAATTTGAACTCCCTGATTGGCTAAAGCCTGAATATCCATAGTAATAAATCACTTTTCAGCAACAATACATGCCAAGCTACCCATAGACTTCCTACTCAAGGCATTTGCCGCCACATTCGCCATTCCAAGATGCTACAAAATAATAAGATCATAATCTTTAAGTAGCTCCAACAACCGTCATTGCCTCAAATTCAGATCTCTTTGCTCCAATATGTATTCAAACTCTTGTGATCAGTATAGATTTCACATGGCTAACCATAAAGATAGGGACGCCAAATATTGAGTGAAAATATGATTGCGGCGAATTCTAAGTTCATGCGTTGGACAAGTTCTCTCATGAATCTTTAGTTGTCGAGAAGCATAAGCCACCACCTTACCATTTTGCATTAAGACACAACCCAAACCGATTCTAGACGCATCACAACAAATGGTTAAACCACCTTTCGTTGTAGGAAAGATCAAAATTGGACTCATAGTCAATGCATTCTTTAATTTCTGGAAACCCTCTTCACTATTAAGAGATCACGCCTTTATGAGTTAAACGTGTCAATGGAGCAACTATCTATGAAAAACCCTCAACAAACTGCCTGTAGTATCTAGCTAGTCCCAAAAATCGTGTATCTATGTAGGAGTACTAGGTTGAGGCCAATCACGAATTACTTGTATCTTCTTTAGATCAACTTGGATTCCATGTCGTGACATCACGTGTCCTAAAAAGGAAATTGTGCTAAACCAAAACTCATATTTTTGATAAGTTGGTATAAATATTTCCTTCTGTAAGTATTTGCAATACAACTCTCAAGTGGTGTTCATGTTCGGCCTCACCCCGTGAGTAGACCAAAATATCAGCAATGAGCATAATCACATTATCGTCTAAGTATGGCTTGAATACCCTATTCATGAGGTCCATAAATGCTTCAGGTGAATTAGTTAGCTCGAAAAAGATCACCAAAAATTCAAAGTGCCTATATCTGGTCCGAAAAGTTGTCTTGTAGATATCTTCGGTCTTTACTCATAGTTGATGATGACCAGATCTCAAGTCAATTTTTGAAAAGGGAGTAGAATATAGATCATCAATATGAGGCAATAGGGATTTATTCTTGATTGTTGCCTTATTCAACGGCCTATAGTCAATACACATTCTTATTGAGCTGTCGTTATTTTTCACAAATAACACCTATGTACCGCAAGGCGATAAACTAGGCCCGATGAACCCCTTGTCAAGTAGCTCTTGGAGTTAAGCCTTCAATTCCCTCAACTCAGCTGGAGCCATACGATATGAAGGAATGTAGATAGCTTGAGTCCCTGACACTAAATCAATGTTGAACTCAATTTCCCTCATCAGTGGTTCTGGAAACATATCAGCAAATTACCGAACAATTGGGACACTATCAATAGTAACATCCTCCCCTCGAGTATTATGAACAGTAACAATAAAGCACAAGAACCCATGATTAATCATTCGACGTGCCTTTACATAAGATATTATCTTTCCCAGCATCAGAGGAGTCATGCCTTTCCACACTAAAGGTGGTTCTCCAGGAAAATCAAAATGTACCAACTTAGCATAACAATCAGCTAAAAGCATAACATGATGCTACCCAATCAATGCCCATAATAACATCAAAGTTGGGCATCGACAACTCTAGTACAACAAGTATTGTATCCTTACCCCGAATAGATGGCACACAATCTCTATACACTCTATCCATTGATAAAGTCTCCCCTACTAGGTCATTACCATATATGGCACAATAAGAGTCTCAACTCTCCGTTCTAAAAGAATAGAAAATGATGGAGATACATACGAATATGTAAAACAATGACAATAAGAGCATATGCCTCATGATAATTGATAGTGATATTACATGTGACTACTGCATTAGGTGCCTCGATAACTTGTCTGGCCATAGAATAATCTATGTGGTCCACCTGTTTCCTGAGCGACCTATGCATCGTAAGGACCTTGTCCATGAACACCTTGTGGAGTGGACCTAGTTTGCTGAATTTGTTCATGTGCACCTGAAACATTCCTCTGCACTTTTAAAGTAGCTTGACCAGTACCAGACTGTCCCTTAGGACAAAAATTAACAATATTTCTTCTTTCACCTCAAGTATAACAAGGACTACAAAAACTAAAACAACGACCAATATGATTTCTACCACAAGTGGAACACCTGGGATGTTGTCCTGATTGGATGGAACTATAACCCTTCCTCTGCATTTTTTGTTGACCCTGTTTAGCTTGATGATCACTCCTAGAAGACTGCACTACTGTCTCTGACCGATTAGGCCTCGACTGCCCATGATGAAACAACTCTTGCCCCTAGATGGAGCACCACTAAACCCTCCTACATTACGTGTCTTTTTTTCTTTCACGTGCAAATTTCTCTATTTCTAAGAAGGATTCACAACGAAGAGTAGTGTCAAACATAACTGAATGGGTACCTTTTCGCACATCCCATATCACAAGACCACAATAACGATGTTCTAGTCCATTAAAAAATCATCTCACCTTCTCCCTTGGATTTGAAACTAAAAATGGTACATACCTGGACAAATCAGTGAACTTGGCCTCATACTTTGCAACTTTCAAAGTGCCCTCACGCAAGTCATGGAACTGGTGTCTCAAATCATCTTGTTTGCTCAATGGAATAAACCTATCCTTAAATATTGCTAAAAATTATATCCAAGTGATTGCTGGTAACCCTGCTTGTCTTTCCCTTTGAATGGAACTACATCATGCCTCTAGAGACCCTGAGAACAACTAACTGGTAAATTCCACACAACGAGTCTCATTCAACCCCAATGTAGTTAGTATCTTTTCACAACGAGCAATGAACTTCTTAGGCTCAATACATGGTGGTGTCGCATCAAAATCTGGTGGCTTAAGATTTATGAAATTCTTCAGATCCTTAGGTTTCTTTGTCGCTATAACTGAATGAGAACCCGATTTAGGATCTAAATGAGGTGTCTAAGTAGCTGCAACATCAGGCTAAACTTGTTCTTGTGTTTGTGAAGTAGTCTAGGAATTTGAATTCCATCCTAATTAGGCACTAATGCCCCTTACACATTCAATAGTCTCATCATGACATCAACAAGCAAAGAAACAGTAGACACAATAGTTGGCCTTGTTGATAGACCATCTCGAACAACATATTCTTGCACCAGATCCACTGGAACAACTCGACGTTGATACCTATTCATATCTTCAGGCTGAGAAGTGGAATTTTCCCTAGTATAAGCCCTAGTAGTATGATATCTACCCTGACTTCCACTTGGGTTAATTGATATCCCATGAGTTTACGATAATTATAATACATTTCACTTACAAGTTGTGTGTGTCTAGGGCCTTTTTGTATAGGTTTTTATCATATTTTGCAGGAAAGATGTTCAGGTGCGAAAGTAAAGAGGCAGCTGAAATAAATGCAGAAAAGGACATGGAAGGTAAATTAGGGAAATCTGACCAAGTGTGGAACCACGGTCAGTAGATTGATCTACGGACCGTACTGTTGATCCATAGATTGATACTGCGAGGGTTGCAGTACCTGATTTTTGAAGATTCTAAGTATGGAGCTACGGAGAGGGATTGACGGACCATAGATCGAGATACAGTCCCTACTGTAGTTCCATCGTTTCCTTCATAGAAGCTATTTTTTGGAAGCTGAAATATTTTCTAAGTCCTGGCTGACCGAAGGGACTCACAGACCGTAGATCCATTGACGGTCCGTGAGTCAGTCTCTTGGAATGAGGACACGTGCCTAAACAAAATTTCCTTATGTTTTTTCCCTTTTAATTTAGGACTTGTTTTCTAGAAATAGGGTATGTCAACCTTGTTTTTGGGTTGTTGAAGATTATTAATTTTGTTCTAGTTCTTGACTTGGGAGATTAACTTGCAACTTTAGCAATTCTTAATTTCCTAAGTTCGTTTTAAAGATTTCGGTGTTGCAATTCAAGTTGAATTTCTGGGTATATTATTCTTCATACGTAAGTTCATAATTCTTTCATCTAAAACAATGAATTGTGTTCATATGATTATAGGTAACTAAACCCCACAATTAGGGTTGTGGGAACCATGAGCGATTAAGAAAGTATGAATAGTAAATAAGCAATTCTTCAATAGTGTTTTGCATGCATTGATAATTCTATCATTTAGAAGTCCTTTTAACGAGTGGACGCGTTAGAACTCGCCTTGTTCCTCCTTGCCGGACCAAGGAGGTAATCAACAAGAAAAGAATTATCACCATAGATTTAGTGTGATACTATCTAATAGGTTATTGTCGATTGGTACGAAGTAATAACTAAGCCAAACATCGATTATGATGTCTAATATGAGGTAAAGGTAAGGGTTAGTAAATTATACACACGTAGCAGGACCAAGGTTCGGGGTGAAATTCTATGGATGCCGGACCAAGGATTTAGAGATACCTAACTTATCACTTTGCATGTATTACAGTAGGAAAGGGTTGCTATTACTAAGATTGATGCGTTGTGAGCTTGTGGGGAACACGTATACCCTAGTTATTTCTCTCATCTTGATAACAACCAAAATTCAATTTTGATTACTCATTACTTATTGAATTCTTACAATTTGTTTCACAAAAACCCACCATTTAATTACTTGTTTCTGGAAGTAATTTGACTAATTGAATATAATTGTTGGTTAAAGGAAATTATAAACCATTTTACTCGTGGGATCGACCCCAACCTACAAGTTGGGTTGTTTACTTGATAACGATCGCTTGTGCTTCTTTAGGGAGGTGTAATTTGAGCATATCAAATTTTGGCGCCACTGCCAGGTAATTTTTGCTTTTAGATTTAGTTTAACTACATTATTGAACGTTAGTCAAATATTTCCTAATTTTACTTTATCTTTTTTTTGTTGTCTCTCTCAGGTTCTGACTCTAGTGTATGCCAAGTACACTGAGCCAGGGTGAACCACTTACCCCTTACGACCCAGAGTTGAACCGAACTTTGTGAAGAATGAAAAATCAAGGAGTTCAAGTTAATCCTATTGGAGGCAACCTAGGTGATTAAGTTGAGTTGCAACCCCCGAGGGGGGTTGGGGGAGACAACCAGGTTCTAGCTGAAAATTAATTGGGAGAGCAGTGAGTGTGCATGGCCCACCAGGCCCTCTTCTGCATGATAACTATACGGGCAACGTAAACATTGCTGACTCAGATGGACCTCTAGTCCTACCCCTTTTGCCTCCGAGGCACACAATTGTAGTAACCAGTAGCTTGATGCAGATGCTTACAGCAAGGGGCTTATTCTCGGGTTCATCATCGGAAGACCCATATGCTTACACAACCAAGCTAAGGGCGGTTTGAAAGATCTCTGTGGGTCGATCAGACTTGGATATGGATGTCATCGGGTTACCAGTGTTCCCTCTATCACTGACAGGCGATGCTGCTTTATGGTTCACTGAGCTTCCTTATAACTCAATACATACATGGGACCAACTGACGGATGTGTTCTTAACAAGATATTATCCACTGTCCAAGAAGCTCAATCACAAAGATAGGGTCAATAATTTTGTAGCATTACCTGGAGAGTATGTGAGTAGCTCTTGGGACTGATTCACTGCATTTGTAAGACGTGTTCCGAATCACCGTATTGATGATGAGTCACTGAAGGAATATTTCTATCGAGGTCAGGATGACAATAATAAAGTAGTGCTTGATACTATTGATGGAGGATAGTATGGTGAGTGCACATATGCGCAGCTTGTAGAAAAATTTGAGAAGATCTCTCGCAATAATAAAACATGGAGCACTAGGAGGTCGGATATTGGGAGAAACACATTTGTTGTTCATGCTACGAACAACCAGTCTGCAGAGGAGATGGCTCAGATGGGGACCGAGTTGGGGTTGGTATTGAAGCATGTGAGCGGAGGTGAAAAGAAGGTAATTGTTGTGAATTACTTGACTAGAACACCACCACCAGTTGAAGAGTGTTACTATGAAGAGGATGCTTATGCAATGAATGATTAGACGGGGGGTTTCCGACCAAACGCCAAAGCATCCAGCACGGAAAATTGGCGCCAAGGTCAAGGAAACCAAGGTCGGAACTATAGCAACTACAACCGAGAAGGTCAATATGTCCGGGACGGGAAATTCAATCGTGACAACAACTGCAACTGGAACAACTATGGCAACAGAAACAATTGGGTTGGACCCTATGTTCCCCCTCAAAATCGGGAATCTAGTACTAGGGAAGGTGGAGGCAATATGGCGTGTATTGAAGATATGATGCATAAGATGATGAGAATGTTTGATGCAACTGATGAGAATGTGAGTGAGATGAGAAATGACTTGTCTGGTATTGCTTAAAAGGTTGATTGCCATGCAGAGTCAATAAAGCATCTAGAGCAGCAGATGACTTAGTTGTCTACTACAGTGAACCCACGTCAACCTGGCACTCTCCCTAGCAACACTGTCCAGAATAAAAAGAATGATGGTCATTGTATGGCAGCTACCACTCGAGGGGGTTAGCAAACCATAGATTCACCTATGCCGTCTGTGGTGGATGTTAAGATTAGAAAAGAAGATGATGTGGTAGAGGTTAGGGGCGAGTCTGAGAATGCGATAGAGAAGGAAGCGGAGATATCGCAGAAAGTGGTCCCTATATCTAGACCTCCACCAACTTTTCCACAGAGGTTAGTGAAGAAGACCGAAGCTGGTAAATATCGCAGGTTTATTACTATGTTGAAGCAGATTTCTATCAATGTTCCCTTGATAGAGGCTTTGGAGCAAATGTGTGGGTATGCAAAGTTTATGAAAGATATGGTGACAAAGAAAAGAGCTGTGAGTTTTGAAGATGATGATAGATTGCAACACTGTAGCGCTATTGCTACAAGATCCATTGTGCAGAAGAAGGAAGACCCTGGTGCTTTCATGATCCCATGTACTATAGGGTTGTTACACTTTGCTAAGGCATTGTGTGATATTGGTGCTAGCATCAACCTCATGCCATTGTCTATTTATAAGAAGTTGGGTCTAGGGGATCCAAAGCCTACTATGATGCGGCTACTTATGGCCGATCGAACCATGAAAAGGCACATTGGTATACTCCATGATGTGCTAGTAAAAGTGGAGTCGTTCATCTTTTCAGTGGATTTTGTGATTCTTGACTGTGAGGTTGATTTTGATGCTCCCATCATCCTTGGGAGACCATTCCTTTCCACAAGTCGTGCATTATTTGATATAGAGAAGGGACAAATGATGTTCAGACTAAACAACGATGAATCCACTTTCAATATTTGTAGGTCCATGAAGTAGAGTGGTGAGCTACAAACGGTATCTGCTATAACTTACAGAGTTGAGAGTGGAATAGAAGTGCAAATTTAAGACCGACTTAGTGTTGAGGCACTAGTAGCAGTTATGATGAATTTCAATAGTGATGGCATTCAAGAGTACGATGAGTTGGTAGCTGCACTAGATAGGTGTGAATATCAGTCAAAACAAAAGAAGTATGAATTAGACATGAAGAATCGTGAGTCTCCACCAGCGAGACCATCTATTGTGGAAGCACCAAAATTGGAGCTTAAGGCTCTACCACCATATTTGAGGTATATATTCTTGGGTAGAGATAACACTTTGTTAGTCATCATTGTGGCAGATCTAAATGCGAGACAAGTAGAATGCTTGGTGACTGTATTAAAGAGGTTCAAGCGAACTATTGGGTGGACTGTTGCAGATATTATTGGGATTCCTGCTGGTATTTATTCCCACAAAATCCAACTCATACCAGATCACAAACCTAGTATTGAGCACCAAAGAAGAATAAATACACCTATGCAAGAAGTAGTTAAAAAGGAGATCATCAAGTGGCTGGATGTTGGAGTTATATAACCCATTGCAGATAGTAGTTGGGTATGCTCTGTTCAATGTGTGCCCAAGAAAGGTGGGATTATTATAGTTCTTAATGAGATAAACGAGCTTGTTCCGGTACGGCCTGTGACTGGATGGAGAGTCTGCATTGACTACCGGAAGCTAAGCGCTTGGACAGAAAAGGACCATTTCCCTATGTCATTCATGGATCAGATATTGGATAGACCTGCTGGTAAGGGTTGGTAATGTTTTCTTGATGGTTATTCGGGTTATAATAAGATTTCTATAGCTCCGGAGGACCAAGAGAAGACCACCTTCACTCGCTCTTATGGGACTTTCGCCTTCAAACGGATGCCCATTGGATTGGGCAATGCTCCAACAACCTTCCAGCGTTGTATGATGTCAATATTCTCTGATATGGTGGAGGACACTATTGAGGTATTTATGGATGATTTCTCTGTGGAAGGTGAGTCTTTTGATCGATGTATGAATCATTTGGCTGAGGTAGTGAAAAGATATGAAGATTGCAATCTGGTGCTGAATTAGGAAAAGTGCCACTTTATGGAGAAGGAAGGGATAATTCTATGTCATCGAATTTCTGAGAAGGGCATTGAGGTAGATAAACTGAAAGTTGAGGTAATTGAAAGCTTCCACCACCTATCTCTGTAAAAGGTGTTAGAAGTTTTCTTGGGCATGCAGGTTTCTATAGGAGGTTCATCAAAGATATCTCTAAAATTGTATATCCATTGTGCAAACTACTCGAAAAGGAGTATAAGTTTGATTTTGATGATGCTTGTCTGAGAACATTTGGAGAGTCGAAAGATAAGTTGGTTACTGTACCTATCATTATTTCACCGGATTAGGGACACCCGTTTGAGGTAATGTTCTATGCGAGTGTAGTGGCGCTTGGTGTAGTATTGGGAGAGAGGCGAGAGAAAATTCTCCATCCTATTTACTATGCTAGCAAAGCTCTAAATATGGCCCAGAAGAATTATAATGTGACTGAACAAGAGCTTCTTGTAGTGGTTTTCGCATTCAAAAAATTTCGATCCTACCTGCTTGGTACTAAGGTCATAGTGCATACTGACCATTCTGCATTGATGCATTTGATGGCGAAGAAGGATGCAAAACCGAGGCTGATTAGATTGTTATTGTTGCTGCAAGAGTTTGATTTTGTGGTAAAGGATAGAAAGGGGACCGAAATTAAGTTGCCGATCACTTGTCCATATTGGAGGAAGAGGCTATGCTAAAGATTGGTGATGGGGCTGAAATTAATGATGCTCTTCCAGACAAACAGGTATTGGCAGCTTCTCATGATCTGATTCCTTGGTTCGCAGACTTTTCTTATTATTTGGCAATCGATATAGTGCCCCCGGATTTGTCTTTTTACCAAAGGAAAGAGTTTATGCATGATGTGAAGAAATTCTTTTGGTATGAGCCTTACTTGTATCGTAGTTGTGCTGATGGGATTATTCGTCGATGTGTGCCCGAGATTGAGATGTTGAGTGTACTTGAATCATGTCATTCAGCGCCTGTTGGTGGGCACCACAGTGGTATTCGAACTGCACATAAGATTTTGCAGTGTGGGTACTACTGGCCTACTATCCACCAAGATGCTCATGATTACTCCAAGTCTTGTGATCGTTGCCAAAGAGAATGACGGATTTCGAAGAGGCAAGAGCTTCCTATGAATCCTATATTGGTGATAGAGTTGTTTGATGTTTGGAAATTGATTTTATGGGTCCATTTGTGAGTTCACACGGGATGAATTATATTCTTGTTGCTGTTGATTATGTATCGAAGTGGGTGGAAGCAGTTGCGCTCCCCAACAATGAGGGTAAACGTGTCACCGCATTCTTGAAAAAGAATATCTTCTCCAGATTTGGTACACCGAGGGCGATTATCAGCGATGGAGGTTCCCACTTTTGTAATAAGTTGTTCAAAGCGCTAGTTGAGAAATATGTTGTCCGCCATAATGTAGTCACTCCTTACCATCCGCAGACTAGTGGGCAAGTTGAAGTCTCCAACAAAGAGATCAAATAGATTTTGGCGAAGAATGTGAATGCTAATAGAACGGATTGGTCAAGGAAGCTTGATGATGCTCTGTGGGCCTATTGCACTGCATACAAGAATCCTATGGGTATATCTCCGTACGAACTCGTATAAGGGAAATTTTGCCATTTACCGGTAGAGCTAGAGCATAAGGCTTTGTGGGCGATGAAGAAGCTAAATTTGAATTGGGGCGCCACATCTAATCATAGAATATATGACTTGAATATTCTTGATGTGTTTCGCCTAAAACCTTATGAAAGTTCAGCCTTGTACAAAAAGAAGATGAAGAGATATCATGATCAAAGAATTGAAAAGCGGGAATTTGTTGTGGGTGATCTTGTGCTTCTATTCAACTCTAGGTTGCACTTGTTTTCGGGCAAACTCAAATCCAAATGGACCAGGCCATTTTTGCTCACAAAAGTGCTTTCCCATGGAGGGGTTGAGCTTGAGAACAGTGACGGAACAAGGTTCATGGTTAACGGGCAAATGATCAAGATCTATTTGGGAAAAGCAGAAAGTGTGCAAGAGGTTGTGGAGGCCTATCATGTTAATGCAGTCTGAGTAATCAAGAGGCCTGCGTCGTGCCGCAACATTAAATCAAGCGTTGTTTGGAAGGTAACTCAAGATGTACAATCTAGCCAACGATAGGTTTTTATTTTCCATCTAGCAGTCTCTGTGTTTAGTTGATTCTCTATATTAATTTAGATAAGTGTTTTTAATTGTTGGCTAGAATTAGCAGAGGGTCCGTGCCTAAAAAGTATCTAGAAAATGTAAAAAGAATAGACTAATGGTTGTTACATGTGCGGGTACACTATAAATTGTTTTTGCAGAAAATGGTTTGGTGTAGAGGTCTACGGATCCCATCGACGGTCCATCGATCTATCCACGAACCGTGGATGGTGTCTGTAGATCCCAGATAAGCCCCTAAACTTTTCCAAGTGTAAGAGTGATCTACGATTCCAATGTACGGACCTTAGATCGACCAACAGACCGTAGATAGGGTCTCGTTGGTCCGAAACCCTAATTCTGTCCGACCCGACCTGGACCCCTTATTTAAAATTCCCCTAATTTGAAATCATTTTCACTTCCCTCCATTCACTCTCCAACCGTTTCAAACACTTTAACTCCCCTAAATCACTCCATAACTCCCCTATAAAATCATCCATTCCATTCCCCCATAATTCCCACAATTCCTTTCCATTCCGAATACTACTCATTCCATATTCCACAAAGGGGACCGGTGTTTGGGTTGGTAACGAAGAGGTGGTTTTTGGCCTTGAAAGCATCTATCATTACACAATCACCCCATTCCCGTTGCTGTAAGGTAATAGACTTTCTCCTCACTTTGAATTTTGATTCATTGATAGATTATAGAAAGTCAGGGAATGAGTCTTGACCTTAGGTAATCGTTAGATGAAATTTCATTGTAAAATTGGAAGTTACAATACCCTTGGAACGATAGATAGTGATTGTGTTTCCTTGTTGTATGTGATTATAAGTCTAAATGTAAGTTTCGAATTAGGGTTCCAAAGTTTGTCTTAAGCACTTGTTAACATGATTATTCGAAATCCTAGGAATAACAAACTAGCATGAGTAAATGTTGAAATGCATGGTTAGACTAGGGTATTATTAATAATAGTCTGAGATGTGGCCTTGTAAAATAAAGAAAGGTTGAAACCTGGCACAGACCACATCCACGATACCCCGTCTACGGACCGTAGATTAGGTTCGTTGGTGGATGCACTTTAAAATTTCACAAAGTGTGAAGCCTCATATGTGGACTATGGTCCGTAGATTGGCCTACAGACCATTCTGTACATCCGTGGTTTCCATGTGCGACCAATATTGTTGGTCCTCTGATCCACGTAAGGGTTCCACTGACCGTAGGTCCCCTTTGTGGATGACCACTGTAGCCACTGTCTAAAAAACATTTTGGTCTTTGTTACTGTTTGTTTTTAGTTCTAAAATTTGTTCGAGTGTGTTTATAGTTAGTTTTGGCACTAATATTGCTTCCACAAGTACGATGGCATCCAAGAAGCTAGTAACCTACTAAAATTAGGGAAAGTCAAAATCTGTTACACCTAGGTTCAGGTTAATCGATGAGGACACGGACACAGAAAAAAATCAAGAATACGTTCCTCCCAACTGAAGGACTTCTCCCACTGCACCCCGAGCCACCAGAGGCACCTCCCCAGAAGGTGATTCCCGACGTAGTCACTGTCTCCCAGTCTGATGAGGAGCACACACTGATCGGGTCAGCAATTGGTGCTGCTTCCAGTTTAGCTACGGGGTCTACGTCTTGCTCTGAGTCTGCCCATGTTTCGGGCTCTGAGTCTATCCTTGCTTCAGGCACCGAGTCTGCCCATGCTTCGGGGTCCAATGCCAAATCTGCCATAGGGTCTGGCCAGAATGAACAAGCAGCCTCTCCCCGGGATGCCAAGATGAAAAATGACAAAGAGAATATGGCCCGATTTATTACAGAAGAGAGCAGAGTCTTCACAGGGAGCTTGCACACTCTCCCCGGCATCCACCGGCTTTTTAACCTTCACAAGTGTGACCGGATGGCTCGAGCCCCAGGGACTTATAGTAAGGAGATTATACGGGATTTCTACGCCTCCTATGCCGCCACTCTCCGTGGTTCGATCTCCAAGCCGTCAAAGCCCATAGCCCAGGACCCTCTCACTTCCATTATAGTCCAAGGTTGTCCGGTGGACATATCACATGCCACCATCAGCCAATTTCTCTATGGTCCTACCACGGGTCACTCTTCTTCACTAAAAACAGCGGAGTTTGATTAGAGATGAAACATCGTGCGGAGCGGTGTTTTCTAGAGGAATGCTGAGCAGCGAGAGGATGTTATACTGTGGTTAGCTAAATACATTACTGCAGATGGCGAGCATGCGGAGTGGGTCGCCACACCACAATTGGGTATCCGAAAGGCCACATTAAATTTTGTGGCCAAGTTCTTCTGGTTATTGGTGCGTAACAAGGTGTTACCTACAAAAGTTGACAACCAACTCACATGGGACAGAGCGGTCATGGTTGTAACATTTGTAGAAGAAGTGGAGATTGACTTTGCCCGCATGCTGCTGGCAGAGATTCACGAGAGGGCATTCAAGACCTCTACTACTTACCCCTTTCCATTTTTGATTTTCCAATTTTGCAAGGACTATGGAGTGCCGATCTGGCATTGTGACAGGTTAATCAACCCTACATGGACTTTAGATATAGGCCTCATTCGAGATAAGGCAAATGTGAAGGCATCTTACAAAGAGCCCCAGGTTGAGGTACCTCCCTTGGGTGCAGATCTTGCAGACACGATGGGGCGGGCACAGGGTGGTGACCCCATTATGCCAAATCACACCAATACTTTCCCGGCCTCCTCTTCCCAGGCTACTAGTAGGGCTCCTAGCTCATCCCAGTCCACACCACCACTAGGAGCTATTGTTGTCCCGTTGGCCAGAGTACAAAAATTAGAGGCTCAGATGGCCACACTGCTGCATCACATCCAACCTTGGATGCAAAAGTCGATAGCTGAGTCCGAGGCCAGAATGAAGCAAAGGATGGAGGACATGAAGGACCGGAAGATACAGGTCGTTAATAAGCGTCTCGGTTCCTTTGAATTGAGAGTCCTTGAGTGACCAACCCCGACCATATATCTATCCTCTTTTCAGTCCGAGTAAGCTAGTCTCCTGGTCTACATTGATGCCACGCTTGCCAACCCTACAGTTGAGCCTCAGGTTGCACCTACTAGGTTGGCTGATGATACGGTGTTGGATGTTTTATTCAATGAGACCGCCCAGGAGGGGCTTGGGCCTACACATACAAAAGGCAAAAGGCACCGTTCTAGTCTCACTGAGAAGGAAAAATCCCAAAAGAGATGGCGTAGGCAGGAGAAGGAAGCTAGGTAGGCTTCGATTATGGATGAAGAGTTACGCCAACAGAGGGTGCGTGAGAGTATTGCAGGGTATCGAGTTCTGCCCCAGTTATAGAGGTCCCGCCTGTCGTGAGGGACGTTGTGAGCACCATTGAGGGTGTGATTGGAGTGACCGAGAGCACTACTGAGGGTGCTATGATGGTTGATGTGGGAACTACTGAGGGTGACCCAAGTATGGTTCTAGCGGGCTTCGGGAAACCGGATCCACCCGCTTGTTAATGATTCTTCGGCGCTATGCGCCACAGGTTTGCTTCACCCAATCCATTATCTTTTACTGTATTTGTATGCATTGGGGATGATTGCATCTATTTTTGTTGGGGGTGGGGTAAATGGACTGTGAGTGAGAAAGTGAATTCTGAGTAACCCAACTCATAAATCCTCTCTTGGGGTTTCTTTCCTGTGTTCTTTTTCCCCAATAGACTATCTAATTTATGTTGAACCGGCATGTGTTAGGATCATATTTATAGAAGTATGAAAAAGAATGAAGTATGATGGCTTATAAAAACAATTGACACCCGTCCAAATTTTGTTATGTGTACTAGAATTTCTAGGCTAAGATAAGTGGAATGTGTTGGCTCTGAGTATGACATGATAATGAATCAACTTGATGGCATGACTTAATCTGAAACGTGAACTGGGTAATCTGATAATCTGATAATGAAACTATGTGCCAAGAGTGTGTGAGAATAGTTGATTGTACAAGCAGTTTTTGTGCACAACTTGAACTTGCCTGATAGTCCTACTAGGACAATTCACTCTAGAGGCTAGGAGGTGATCATAGGACCTGGTTCTCATAAGTCCACAAATTGGTTAAATGAAAGATCCAACCAAATGAAATAAATGCTCCATTTGATCAAAATTCTTTGAGCCTAAAATTAGACCATTTCTTTCTAAACCCCGAACTCACCTTCCCATAATCTACTATGTTGGCCCTGACCTGATATCGGGTATTGTGCACCTCAAGCAATGGAAAATCCATAAGTTGAGGGTGGCTATGAAAGAGGAAACCGAAAAAAATGGGTATGAAAAGAGTTTGATGTTGAAAAAAAAAGAAAAAAAAAAGAAAGAAAAGAGAGGAATGGATGTGACTTGTTGAAAGCTAAAGAAAAAGAATAAAATGCGAGAAAGAAATAAAAGTGAAAAATAAAAAGATCTGCAAAGTTTAAACTCACATCCATGGTTGAAGAAAATTAAGGGAAAAAAGGTAAAATGGTAGGATGACAAAAATAGGTAAGAAAGAGGTTGAAAGCCTAGTGTAATGTCAAGGAGGGCAGAAAGTCACTAAGAAGTACCCAAAAGTACAACTCCTGACCCTGAGCCTACGTTATAAGCCAAGAAAGTCCTATAGTGATCCTCGAGTCTAGTTTGGAGAGTCTAAGTAGTGAAAATAAGGGCAAGCCTATGGTACTGAGCACTAACTGTACTTGAAGTTATTTCTGAGTGGGAGTGTTGAATGAATCCTTGTACTTAAAGTCATAGTCATTTTGTGAAAGAAAAGGGATTTTGTTTGAAGTAAGGGCACTAGTTGCATTGTCAGAAAGTTGGTACTTTGGTGATAGTAAAACAGTGTATGTTATGTGTTGGTTGGTCGATCGTTGTCATGGTTTGATTCGCATGAATTAGCTTGTCGAGTCTAAGAGAACAAATTTTGCACCCGGAAAGTGTGTGGGATAGAGAGCCATGTGATTTCTTGTGCTTGAAATGAGTGTTTCTATACAAGTGCCGTTTAGAGTCTTAGTGCGTCGCTTGAGGACAAACAACAAATTTAAGTTGAGGGTGTTGATATACCATATGTTTACAGTATTTCTAATACATTTCACTTACAAGTTGTGTATGTCTAGGGCCTTTTTTTATTTGTTTTTATCATATTTTGCAAAAAAGATGTTCATGCGCGGAAGTAAAGAGATAGCTGAAACAAATGCAGAAAAGGGCATCTACGGAGGTGATCTACGGACGGTAGGTCCATTGACACTTCGTAGATGGTGGTCGTAGATCAGCAGGCAAGGCATGGAAGGTAAATCAGGGAAATCTGACCAAGTGTGGAACCATGGTGACCATTGACGGTCTGTAGATTGATCTACGGACCGTACTGTTGATCCGTAGATTGATACTGCAAAGGTTCCAAAACCTAATGTTTGAAGATTCTAAGTATAGAGCTAAGGAGAGGGATTGACGGATCGTATCGATGTACGGTCGGTACAGCAATTCCGTCGTTTGCTACAGAGAAACTGATTTTTGGAAGCTCAAATATTTTCTAAGTCCTGGCTGACTGATGGGATTCACGGACCGTAGATCCATTGACGGTCCGTGAGTCAGTCTCGTGGAATGAAGACGCGTGACTGAACAAACTTTCCTTATTTTGTTTCCCCTTTAATTTAGGACTTGTTTTCTATAAATAGGGTATGTAAACCTCATTTTTGGGTTGTTGGAGATTATTACTTTTGTTGTTCTTGACTTGGGAGATTAACTTGCAACTTTAGCAATTCTTAATTTCCTAAGTTCGTTTTTAAGATTTTGGTGTTGCAATTCAAGTTGAATTTTGGGGTTTATTATTCTTCTTACGTAAGTTCATAATTCTTTCATCTAAAACAATAAATTGTGTTCATATGATTATGGGTAACTAAACCCCACAACTAGGGTTGTGGGAACCATGAGCGATTAACAAAGTATGAATAGTAAATAAGAAATTCTTGAATAGTGTTTTGCATGCATTGATAATTCTTTCGTTTAGAAGTCTTTAAACGAGTGCACGCGTTAGAACTCGCCTTGTTGCAACTTGCTGGACCAATGAGGTAATCCACAAGAAAAGAATTATCAACGTAGATTTAGTGTGATACTATCTAATAGGCCAGTGTCGATTGGTGCGAAGTAATAACTAAGCCAAACATCGATTATGATGTCTAATATGAGGTAAAGGTAAGGGTTAGTAAATTATACACACGTAACCGGACCAAGGTGCGGGGTGAAATTCTCTAGATGTCGGACCAAAGATTTAGAGATGCCTAACTTATCACTTTACATATAGTACACTAGGAAATGATTGTTATTACTAGCATTACTGCGTTATGAGTTTGTGGGGAACACGTATACCCTAGTTATTTCTCTCATCTTGATAACAACCAAAATTGACTTTTGATTACTCATTACTTATTGAATTCTTACAATTTGTTTCACAAAAACCCCCACTTTAATTACTTGTTTCTGGAAGTAATTTGACTAATTGAATATAATTGTTGGTTAAAGTAAAGTCTAAACCATTTTCCTCGTGGGATCGACCCAACCTACAAGTTGGGTTCTTTAATTGATAACGATCGCTTATGCTTCTTTAGGGAGGTGTAATTTGAGCGTATCATTAATACCAAGTCCCGCACCACGTCTCACAAATGAATTAGATCGAACATCAAAGGAAGAACAACATTTCTTAGCCATCTACATAATAATATTCAAGGGTTAGACTTGATTTAACTCAACACACGAACATGGAATGAAAAAGGAGAAACATCCTAAATGTTCATTAGCCTCAAGGTCATAAGTATGGGAGCCTGCATACCCATGATCAAGACTATACAAAATATTGTTCCATAACCCGGGACATAAAGCTTAGGCTCTGATACCAACTCTTTCATGTCCTGAAACACCCCTAGATGTGAATGGCACCTGCTAACACCACCTTCCGGGTGTATAAAATAATCGTACACTTACCAAATCATTAAAGCGCAAAGATAGGACATGTGTAACTCTAAAACTCATCAATACTCATAAAAATGAAATAACTATCCAACAAAAATCATATATCGATTTATGAAAAGAAAACATCACTTCACTAATATGTTTGTAGCCGAAATACCACAATTAGACCGTGTACCAAATATCCGTACACTATAATTAGAGTTATATGAGTTCAACTGTCGGACATACAAACCACAAGAAAATAAGTCATAAACTATAATTAGATAAAGCTAAATCATAAACTATAATTAGATAAAGCTAAGACATTAGCCTCCATAAACAATGTGAAGGTTCACCTCAGCAGCAGAATCCCTGCGAAAGAGCTCGTCAGCCACTAATCTCACCCTCTGCAATAGTATCTGCATAGACATTCAGATAAGGAGTGAATTATATGTAAATACCTAGTAAGACCCTTGACCTCCTACCTTAGTACCCCTGGAACAAGTGTTAAAAAATACATCTATACCACAAACATGTAATGATATGCACAAGAATATATTTCATAATATATTGATCAATAAGAAAGACCAATTATTCAAACAGGACACTAAATGTCTCAAACTCAATCCACACTTAAAGCTTGTAATAAATGATAGTGAAGGAGGTTATCCTCGCACCCCAATAAGTATATGACAACATATATAATACCTCAAAGCATACTACGACAGCATGTACAGGCCCTAGCATATTACGGCAGCATAGGAATACCCCTAATATATTACGCCATGTATGTATTCTCCTAGTAACTATATCATTATAATGAAGAAGGATATCAAATATCACGCCACATTAACTTATAAAAGAATATTTCGTCTTCTGTCAAGCACATACATGTCTTTACAAATTGACCAGATAAAAAACATTTTCAAAGTAGTTTCTAAAAGCAAGTACTAAAGCTTAAAGTCTTAACTTGCTAATGACAAATTCCATAACCTCACACGTGTAGAACATCAACCAAACAGCCCCCAATGATCTCAATATATGCAAAAATATTGATCAACGATATTAATTATGCTGGTCGGGGAAAAGTATCAATAACCCTAACATTAAAGCTTAGCGTTACACCTTAACATTTTACACTTAAACCATGAATTTAGAATAAAAGAGAATATATGTACACCACTAACCAAACTTAATTAGAGAATTTTCTGCACCATAAATTAGCATTGTATTTCTAAATAGACAAACCACACATAAATAATCTTAGACAAAAATAGTTATTTTTGTTGCTGCACCAGTTCTGTTTGCTGCATGAGTTCATAGCCAACAATGGCATTAAATTTGAACACTTCTGTTTCTTTTAAAGAAAAACATAGTTACTTTACTTCTTGGACAGAAGAATGCTCAACAACATAGGTAGAGATTTAAGCTACCAAGAGCACACAATAATAAGAAGTTCAATACTTGCAACTTATCACCAAAACAGTGGTAGAAAGATTTAGTATCCGTCTATGTACTCCCAAACCTATTTTCGTGATTGTTGCATTTTATTTTATTCTCCAAAATTAAGGAATGAACTACACTGAATGGTTTTCCTTCTATCGCTAACAGACTGTTGCAACAAAGAAATATAATGGGTTGGGCCCAGCCCACTCCTTTTATTATAATTTAAATTAACAATTAATCCTTCATTAAAAATAAAAAAAAAAGTTAGCACATAAGATTTATGTCACGACCCGAGCCTATATCATGGATATGGTCGACACTCGAGAACCATTTCTAATCCCCAAGTGAACCCTCATCCTGGCTGACTACAAGCGGAAGACTAACTCAAGCATACAAAGCTCAAAAACTAAACAAAAATTTATGAATCTTAAATACAAAGCTTTAACTCAAAAGGAAACTCTGAATAAAATAATATATTCAACTCACCCCAGAATAGGAAACTTAAGTCTTTAAAACATTTAACAACATAGGTGAACATACTTCTTAAACTGTAATGTGTATATATGAAGCCTCTAAATGACAATGATAAAAGTCGGGACAAGACCCACAACATCCTAACAAAACTGAAAAGTAAATGAAATCCTCCAGAAGCAAGGAAGCTCACCATAGCTAATTCGAACTCCATGTGGTATCAATGAAGCTCCTGTTGATGATCCCGAAGACCTGAATCTGCATCATGAAAGGATGCAGGACAAATGGTTGAGTACGCGGAATGTACGAGCATGTAAGGGGAATTCTAAAGCGTAGCATAAGCTTGAAACTTGATAAAAATGTAACATACTTACATCTTCTAAACTCACTATACTCAAGAATAAGGTACTCGACTCAATGATATGACACTCAACTCAAAGGTATAATACTCAACTCAAAGGAACTCAACTCAAGATACTTAACTCGAAAGACTCAACTCATGATACTCAAGGATAAAACAATAGTAAACTATGCAATTTTTACGGAAAGTTGTAAAACTGAAAATAGCAACTCAATGTATTAAAAAATACAATATTACTCAGTGTGTATATAAAAATACAATAAAACTTTGTGGAATTTTTCTAACCGACAACCACCACTATGAGCCTAAGTGATGATACATCATCTTTCCCATGCTGCCAGAACTGTCGTATACTTTGCCGTCATATAGAACGCCTTAACTGAGTGGATCCACTAGTCTATGCTAAAAAACACTTAAGGAATAATATTCTTAAATGTAAAAACATTTACACTCGGGAATACTTAGGTCCCATATAATGTTTGATGAAATGAACTTTACTCTGACTCTTTACTTAACTCAAAGCTTAAGTCTTAAAATAAAGTTAAAACGTCTGTAAAAAAAACTTCTTAAAATATTGTTCAGGACGAATTAAGTGCCAATGCAAGATGTTCAATAACCATAGATTGAACTCAATACTTGGAACTCGAGAACTTCAATGATAATACTCATTTCAAGAATGCTCAACTCAGAGGGTTCATGCTGAATTATGGGCCTGAACTACTCAACTCAAGGACTCAAAGATACTTCTCATCACCAGACTAATCAACTTATAGGGTTTATGCGGAAGTTTGGGCATGAACAATTCAACTCAAGGACTTCACGGGTAACATATAATAGTTCCATGATTAGAAATATAATCTCAAAGGTGATTAGGAACTCAAGACTTAGAACCTGAAGATACTATTCCTCTCAAAGTTACTCAACTGATGGAGTTGACGTGGAAGTTATGGGCATGAACGACTCGACTCAAGGGTCTACATAATAATATGGATCTCATGATTACAACTCTGCACATTCTCATACTTACTTTCTCAGCACTTAGTTAAAATCAATAGTCGATCTCAAAGGAATCACAGTTGAACCTAAAAGCTTTCTTGAACTCTACTCTTAACTCTCTCTTGAATTTGAATTATGAATTCAAGAGTTATGGTTCTTGATATGAAGGATCTTGTAATGATAAAATAAACTCATGAATACATTCTCATCACACTCAGACTCACTTGCTCGAGACTTGAAATAAGTTACTAGAAATTGTAGAAGACTCCTCAAAAAGACTCAAAGGGACTTTCTCAAAATGTTCGGAAGAACTCTCAAAACTTAACCCTTAGCTCTACCTTGAATTTGAATTATGACTTCAAGGTTGTGGTTTGTGATAGGAAAGATCTCGTTATTCTTAGGAGTGTTTTTAGACAGTTAAACATGAGAAACGATCAAGAAATCACTGTCTAAAAGCAAGTTTGCGATGCGGAGATGCATTTTAATATTTGGTCATGAAATAACTTTTGAGGCAGAGAGGTCCGTAACCTCTCCGCGAGACGAAGAAAAATTTAATGAAACAGGGAGGCAGGTCCGCGACGTGGAGCAAGCTGGCAAATTCGTCTGCCTTTTTCCTTCTTCGTTTTCTAACCCAATTCTCCTAAACTCGGTTCTTTTTCTGAGATTCTCCTTAAATTCAGATACCCAACATATGAACACAAAAACCTACTCATATACATATCTAAAATTGACATTCTTTAATCAATAAATCAACAATCTCATTCAAACTAAATCCAATTTCAAGAACATCGTACTTTTAACTTTCTAGACCAGACTTAACGCTGAAATTAATATGATTGCCGTGTGGTTAAACAAACCCAACACTATGGAAGCTTATATACCTGAAAAAACCATCTTCTTAAAGAACTTGAAGGAAAATCTTGGAAAATGAACCGTAGCCTTAGCGTTTCTTGAATTCCTTGAGTGTAAACTTTTGGAGTGGATGAGAGGGTTTAATTTAAGAAAAATTGATTTTCTACACGTTTAGGGTAATTTAGATGATTTCCTAAAGGTTTTAGGGCTAAAATACCCCTAAAGAAATAAATAAAACGAGCTAGGACTCGGAATGATTTTTTACCAGGCAGTGAGGACCGTATTGGCTCTAACGCGGAGCCGTCACAGAGCTGTTGGCAGGTCGTTGATAAATCAGTCATAAATATTTACTCAGAGCTCGGAATTTAGTTAACTCAGTGGCGTTGGAAAGATAATTCAAAGACCTTTCATTATCTATCTCTTAGCCCACTTAAATAATCTTTTACTGAGAGTTATGGTCATTTTAAATTGACCCAATACTCATATCTTAAGCAGAACTTGCA
>JAJOOH010005484.1:0-27326 GCA_029582605.1 Solanum gracilifrons
CCTAGTTGATTACGGTACAGAAACAACAAAGTCTAAACAAACTAGGATACCAGAAGAAACCAAGACATAGTCGAACTCGTCTATGGTATCGTCATCACATTTTCCTCATTTTTAAAGAACTTGTTTATTCATAGAAAATATTTTCCAACGAATGTTTGGAAAATATCTATTGCCAAACACTAATTAGACCCCTTAATTTTATTTTAAAAATCAAACTTGCTTCTTAATTTTGAATAATAGATATTCTTTTTTTCTTTTTGCTATGCAATATTGTCTATTTCATTCTTTAACATTTTTAATTATTTGTTTATATGACAACTTTTTAATTATATATATATAAAAAAATTATTATTTAACTTCAGCATTTTACCTATATTATTTTTAAAAAAATTATCTTATTAAAGATTTTTATTATCGGGTCAATTTAAGTCAAATTGAAGTGATTAGAAGTGCATTTTCAAAGTTGTTGCTTACCTGTCATTTTTTTAAAAAAGAAATTCAATTGACTCTCCGCAGTTTTCATATTGACTTTCCTGGTTGCAAATTAATGAGTAGTCCATGGATTTATTAATGCTCAGGAAAATGAATTTACTACACACCCACATTAGAAGAGATTTGTTCAGTGTCTTTTTTTAAAAAAAAAAAAAGATTAATTGAATTTCCTTAGAAAGATCTTCAATAAATAAAGCAATCAAAATAATATAATATAATATTATAAAAGGGTAAATTAGTCATGTTGATTTTTTTATATATTAATTAATGATAAATAAGTTAAGAGAAGTTATAAATAAATTGAGATAAGTATAATATCATAAATCAGAAGGAAGGTTATGTTACAAAGCTATACTTGAGTCTCTAAAATGACACAATATATAAATAGACATCTTAATGTGGCCTTTACTAGCAATGAAAAAACACCCAATTATTTAGACATCTTTTAACTTGATTTTAGTTTATCCGTAAGACACAATATTCCAAATATTTTCGTTTTGCCTCTCGAAACTCGAAAGTATTGTTCATACTAAAATTGCGTCTCGGAAACATTGATATTGGAGTCACAATAGGGACAAACAGAGGATTCTTGTTCCCCTCTAAGTTGGTCTCGCTAGGAACCGGCGATGGCGCCACCAAAGGAACCATTGATACTGGAGTCCCAAGAGAAGAGCCTTTGGCTCCTTGGAGTTGGTCTTACTAAGTACCGTAATTCCAGCATTAGGTTGAGGGGCATTCGATGTGGAACCCTCTTCGTCAACCTTCATTTTGATCGCTTCACGCACCTTTTTAAGATTTTGGTTGATCACATTACTCAATTCGTTGAGATCATAAGGGTGTATGTCAGTGGGAATATCATTTTTATTTAACACTTCATACATCTTGTTTGTGAACTCCTCGACCCTGTTTTTTTTTTCTTACCTTTTGGAGTTGTTCTTCTATTTTCTCGATCCTTTGCTTGGTTAACTCTTTGTCGATTTCGCCGGTAAATCTCTAAATTTTTCAAAGCTACTTGTAACATCATCGTGATTTGAAAATATCTTAGGTTCGTCATGGTTAGGACTATTGACTATGATTAGCCAATTCAACATCACAAATGGTGCTGAGTTCAAAAGCCCTTTTCAAGAAGGTCTTATGTCTTTTCTTGAACGAGATTTTTCTCTTTGTGATATTTTCAATCAAACCAATATTTCTGGTCATGGCTAAAAATGAGAAAGACGAGGGAAAATGTGTTTGTTTAGATATGGAGGATCAAATGACTGTTGTCGTTGTTGTATGTTTCTTTGCCTAAGATTAACTCCTAATTTGCAGGAAAATTAAGGCTTGGTAAAACTTTGAATAGTTTGAATTAGAGAATTATTTACTGTCATCAACAACAATTTTGGTATGAAATTAAATAAGGACGGATCCGATACCAAATTAGATGTTATCGTCTTAAAAGATATGTAATTTATGACTTTGATCTTATGTTGACCAATTCTTTTGAGCATATTTTTATTTATTAGGAGAATAATTTAATTGGATTAAGAGTCTGTTTTGCATTACCGTTAAAAATAACTTATTTTTAGAAGTACTTTTTTAAAATAGCTTTTCAGAGAAGTGCTTTTGAAAATAAAAATAAAAATTTATGTTTGGCTAATTCATTTGAAAAATGCTTTTTATAAGCAAATTGTGTTTGGCTAATTTTAAAAATAAAATAAAATTTGAGAGTCAAATTACAACAAAGGGCAAATATTAATGTACTTTTAATTGTAAAATTACTTTATAGAGTGAAACTAGATTAAACATCTATTACAAAATTATTTTTTTGTTTTTATTACATTCAAATTTTCAATCAATATTATACATTTTTTTGGAGGGTTGAAATCTTGAACTGTTATTCATTTCTTTTTTCTAATCTTGCAAAAATATTGTTGTTACCTCTTTTTTTGATTCTGTAAAATAATAAATAAATAAAATAATAAACGTCAAAAATAAAATATAGAATTTATTATATATAAATAAAAAATAATGCTTCTGTTTTTTTTAAAAGCAGAAATTTTTAGTTTATTTCCAGCAGTAGAAAAACTGTTTCTGCTTTCATTTAAAAGAAGTTTTACAAATTTGCCAAACAACTAATTTTAAAAAAATATGTTTTTCTCTTAAAATAAGTATTTATAACTTATGAGCCGCCAACATCAATGCCAAGCAAGCTCTTAATCTAAGTAAGTTATATCCACAAAAGGTGATCATAGAGTAATAACATATGTGTTTGCTTCTACTCATTTCAATCATCAAGAAGTTAAAATAAAATTGTGTATTTTATTTTACAAATATATAAAATGAAAGAGTAAAGAAAACAAACAAATTTTAAATATTAGCCGTGAATTTTGAAATATCAATTTCAACAATATTTCAATATGCAGAAAAAAAACTTTTTTAAACAATACAATATTTTAAATATTAAATGATAATATGTATGTAATTATAATCGTCGCATCACTTCAAAGAACATTATTATTTTCTTCAATTTTGACAAAAATCTTATTTAGTAGAAACTTTATTTTGGTTTCAAATATGTTAAAAATCAAATACTTCTTAAATTTGTATTTGTTATTGTTTGATATTCACCTACATATCACTTGACTCACATTAAAAACTTTTATGAATTAATTTTACGACAAATTAATATAAAATAATTGCACAAAATAGTAATCAAAATAATTAATGTGTTTACACATAGTGAAAAAATGAGTTTTTTTAAAAAAAATGAATAATATGATTAATATAGACAAAATAACAAAAAAAATTCTTCTCACCCACATTTAAAAGAGTGCACTATCCCTACTCGTTCCTACACAAGAAATATAATCACAAAGATGATAAAAAGGAACTAGTTCCTACTCGTCCTCAACAAAAAAAAAAAGGGCATCGCTTATAGAAGAACACTATTATTATGCAAAAAAAAAACAATTAATGCAATAATTAACTTTTTATTTCAAATTACAAATATTTATTTAACATTTAATGGTGATATGTGTATGATTATAATCGTTGCATCACTTATAGAAGAACACTATTATTTTCTTCAATTTTGACAAAAAAAACTTATTTAGTAAAAACTTTACTCTACTTTCAAATATATTAAAAATAAAATCATGTTTACATTTATATTTGTTATTGTCCAATACTCACCAACATGTCACTCGTTTCACATGGAAAAAATTTCTAAATTGATTTTGCTGCAAATTAATATAAAATAATTACATAGAATACTGATCGAAATAATTAACGTGTTTACACATAGTTGAAAAAAAGAAAAAAGATAAATTTTATAAAAATGAATTAAATATGAGTAATACAGTTCATACAGACAAAATAACAAAAAATTTCATTCTCACCCAAACTTAAGTGCACTGTCCCCCTAGTACACACAAGAAATATAATAACAAAAAAAAGAGCATCATGTTCTCTACTCGTCTTTGGACAACGAAGGTTCCAAGCTAGATACATTTAGGGGTGTATTGGGTACCAGGAAAATATATTTTTTTTAAAATAAGTGAATTTCTTACTCTCTTTTTTCTTGTATTAAGTAAAGCAAGTAAAAGCAATCATCTTAAAAATATTTATATATAATCTAGACAAATACTATGGGAGGTGACAGTGATGGCACGGATGCAGGGTGGGATGAATGAAGATGAAGTATATTGAATGGTGGGGAGGAAAATCACTTTGTAAAAATTAAGTGAATTTCTTACTTTTTTTTTCTTGTATTAAGTAAGTAAGCAAAAACAATCATCTTTAAAATATTTATATATAATCTATACAAATACTATGGGAGGTGACAGTGACGGCAAGGATGCAGGGTGGGATGAATGAAGTACATTGAATTGTGGGGAGGAAAATCACTTTGTGAAACTTATTTTTTCTAATTTCAGGAAAATCATTTTCCTCAATTTTAATAATCTTGTTTTCCGAAAGAAAAATTTTCCGTTTGTACTGAACATTTTGGCTGAAGTTGGCAATTCGAATATCCTCAGTGATATTTTTATGGTTGTGTAACGACTACATTTAGCGTTTAATATAATGTTCTCGTACTTTAATTAACCACACAAAAAAGTACTATAGTCATGGTTAGAAACCGTTGCTAAAGTTTGTATCGTTGTCAATACCTGTAACACTAACCTGCAGTCTGAACTAAAACTTACATTTCTCAGCTATACCATCAACTTGGTGAATTGCTCACCGCACTAAAAATCCTTACGTTGTCAGTGTATATAACTTAAGTTATTTTATGGGAATATCCATTACAAAAAAAAAAAAGAGGCAAAATTTCATCCTTCCTGGCCTTCCTTATGCTTGAAAATGTGAAGGATGAGAAGTTTACACCAAATATCAGATTCACCCTTTGTAAAATAACTTCCTGACTCTCTGGTTGCATCCATATGGCAAGATCCACAACCAATTTTGTAGACAACAACGGCACGGGGAAAGAACAGAGAGTTACACCATGGCTTGCAATTCTGATGCGAGCAAAATTTCAAACTTCAGCTATACGAATATGGCTTCAAATCTTGCACATGGGTGACTTTCGATGTAATTCTTGAACTTAGTATCCCCGTTGAATCTGAAGGAATATAATGCCTGTCTCTGTGTCAAGCCAACAGGATATACTTTGAGAAGTTTGAGTTCATCTCCACCACGAAGTACTTGAGGTCTTTCCTCCTTCCAAACTGGAACATGTTTAACAGACTTGAATTTTGCAAGCACAGCAGATTCAAAGGCCTGCAACGATAAATCATTTGACCTGCGCAGATACAGAAATTATGATCATTCAAAGTTAACATCAATGAGATGAGGCAAAAACAGAAGGAAAAAGTACAGGACATAAATCGCTAGATATAGTGGGTGCAAGACTTCCATATAATAACTAAGAATTTCAGTTCAAATTTAAATGAAAAGGGTTCCAAGTTCCTTTCTCTTAGTTGCTCGACTACCAACAATTTTCAGGAACTTCCTGTTTCAGCCTATGAATCAATTAGAATTGCTGATGCAGAGGTTGAAATCGTCTCTATGTATTTCACATGAATTCTCGGTAAACACTCATTAAGCCACACAGCTTATTGGTAGGTTAGTATGCAATATGATCATGAAAATCAAAAGTGAAAACATCTCAGCTCTTATCTTTGCCTAAACATGGAGACAAACAGAGAGTATAAGGGGCTAACATCGGCTGCAGACCATTTAGACATGATTTAGTAATTTGAAGTTGAAAGAAAATTGAACATGAGTGTAGTGTAACTACTCTTTAATATAATCCTCCCACATGGTACAATCTCTTCACGTCGAGCACACATTTAATAAAAATATGGTTGGTAGAAGTAAATATGGTTGTGAATATAAATACGGTAAGGTTGGATTTATATCTACCAACTTACGAATCTTTTTTTATACAATATAAAGTTATGAGTCAAATTTTACATTTAAAATTTTTTGAAATCACAACTTGAAATTTGAAATCCTACTTTTTGGAGAATTTGAGATTTAAAATTGAAGTTGAAGTTTTGTGCAGATTTCATAAAGAAATGCTGGTTTCAAATAAAAACTTCAAATTGGGCCCCCAAATCCTATGGTCAAACACCAACTAGGTTCCACTTTTAGCTCTTCAACATGAAAATGATCACATAACTTGGTGAAAGAAAAAAGGGAAAGAGAGAAGTAAATGATACTCTTTTCAGGTGCATCCTGGACAACGGAAGCAAGGACAAAGAAAGAGTCCACCATTCCCAGAGATCAAAGAAAAGCATGGGAGATTTCAGAAAATAGAAATCTGAAATATTATTCTGTCAGGTGTAGTTCTGGAGAATATTTGTCAAAAATTGTCATTGATTGAGTGGTTGAGTGAGAAACAACAGAAAATGAAGCTAAAAGAAATACTTAATAGGATAAAAGCAGTGGAACTGATGGGAAAAAGTAGACACGTGTCTGCTCTAACATATTCAGAGAATATGGTTAAATATCTTATTTGATAATTAAAGAAAATATGCTTAGATATTCATGGGTTAGAATGAAGTCAATGGAGATTGAAAATACCTTAGGAAAATGGAATCCATCTCAAACCTCCCCCTTTCACGTACATATACATGATAGACAGTTTCAGTCCCTCTGGTACATTTGCAGGGACGCTTCATAAATTTTGGACTCCGCTCTTCTTTCTCCCGGATTCTAGTTGCCAAGAAGATGCACAAACGACAAGATGAATGAACTGCTGCCATATCAACCAGGGCTTTGAAGGCATCAGATGGACCCTCAAACTTCCACCTGAATGACGAAAGAAAATCATCTGTTAGATGCCCCATTAAAATTAAGAAGCATTTAGTAAAACTCAAAAGGGAAGAAGTGTTTTTATAACTATAGACAAACAGAGAGAGAGAGAGAGAGAGAGAGCCATTGTGTTGTCATCCCAAATTATTTATCTAGCTCAGATTAAAAGGCAGTATCTAGATATAAGTTGGTCAAAAACTGGAAATACCAGAAGTGAAAACAATTTAGTAAAATGGGTCAGTATTACTTTCTTAGTAATTTTATGTTGAGAAGGTAGCAGATGACTTAGAAAATATGTCTATACACATTAGAAAAGTGGATAAATTTTGGGATAATCCAAAAAGGAGAGCCAGATAATCAAATTTGTGATTGAGGGAATTCAAACAAGTAAGAAGAGCACCATCCCATTATCAAGTGAACGACTGGAGCCAAAAAAAAAAAAAGAACAATTTTCATTGATGCATACCTTAATGACTCATTATATGCAACAGGGTTTTCAGCAAGGTACTTCATAGTCTTGGCAACTGATACAGCGTCTTTTAGCTCTTTAATGTGCAAGACTGAAGTAGGAGAAGGAGCAAAGTCTTGGATGTTTGGAGCACCAACCACCACTGGGATTGATCCTACAAGTTTTATAGTCTTACTTTTGTCAGCAGTAAAGAGTTGAAAACCTTACGATCTCACCTGAACTGATAAGATTTTCAAAATCTCAAACATGGGAAAAACCTTTGAACAAAAATATAGTCTTAGAACATATATATAATCGGCATCAAGCCCCTATATGTTTACCCTAGTTATGGATGAGGTAACTAACAAAATACAATATGAGGTTCTATAGTGTGTGTTATTTGCTGATGATATTGTGTTAATTGACAACATCAGTGATGGTGTCAACCAAAAGCTTGAATTGTGGAGAAGCACTTCATAGGATAAGTAGAAGTAAGATTGAACATATGCACTGCAAGTTTAGTCAACATGAAGAGCAAAGTTAAGGTGAGTCAGATAGGACTTGGGTGCCTAAATGCAATTCCAAGAGAATAGAACAATAGATGAAGATGGTTAATCTTAGAATCAAAACCAGATGGTTGAAATGGAGACGTTCTACATGTAGTGAATATTGGGCCACTAAACTGCAACATATTGACAAGATGAGTATTGAAGAGATACGGATCCTAAGATGGATGTTCTACATGTAGTGAATATTGGGCCACTAAACTGCAACATATTGACAAGATGAGTATTGAAGAGATACGGATCCTAAGATGGATGTTAGGGGCATAGATGATTAGAAGAGATTAAACAGAACCATACCAACCAAACGGTGCAAGTAGCAAACATTGGGGCTAAAAGGAGAGAAAGTCACTTGATATAATCTGGTCATATCATGTGTCAACCTCAGATGCACCGGTATTTAGGTGTAAAACCATGGTGAATAAAGGTGCTAATGAAGAACGAGATAGACCTACAATTTCTTGGAATCCATTCAGACTTAGCTAAAGATAATGCACAATGAAAGAAAAAATCTATACAGGTAATATATACACTAATTAGGAATATGGTCATGTTAGTATGTTTAGTCTGACCCGATGCTTTGCCAATGATTACTTTTTTTTTTTTGATGACAAGGGAAACCCGCAACGGCTACCCTTTGGGTGCGCATAGGGTAAAAACTCCGCTCCTATGCAATAGCTCGCAAACCACATAGGAAAGGTAACCCGCACTAGGTAAACCCGGTGCGACGTGCTCGATCCAGAAGACAAACCCCTTGCTTTCGAACTTGAGACCTCCAACATGGAAGCCCTAAGCCCAAACCGCTGGGATACCCCGAAGGGTTGCCAAGGAGTACTTTAGCCTTAATAAAAGATTTTTAAGCTGGAAAAAATATAGAAGACTTTTAATACTAGTTTTTACTTTATGTATATTTAACTTTTTTTACTTTTATTTCTTCTTGGTACGATTATGGCATGAGATAAATTTAAATAGAGAAACATGGTCGGTGAGGATTCATATAGGTGACTTCAACTTATTTTGGACTGTGGCATTGTTGTTGTTATTGTTGTAGAGCTTATAAAGAAAATGCTCAAATTAAGATGATACCCCTGTAACCCTTCGAGGTGGCCACTTCCATGTTGGAATGTTGGAAGTCTCAAGTTCGAAACTCCTTGCCAGCAAAAGCAAGGGGTTTGCCTTCTGGGTCGAGCTCGTCGCACTGGGCTTGCCTAGTGCGAGTTACCTCTCCTGTGTGGTTTGTGAACTATTGCATAGGAGTGGGTGGGGAGTTTCGCTTGTCAAAAAAATGATACCCCCATAATCACCTCAAAAAAATTCCTATATCTTTAGCCTCACATTGTTCATGCTACAGAAATGCAAGTCCAAATCCAAACCATTGTTGAATGTATCAAGAATTTATCAGAACTCAAATGTTTGTCCTGCCTGCAACTTTTATAAGTAACTGTAAGTTCTATATACTGTGTCATAAAGATGCAAAACTGTCACTTATTTACGCACTGTACAGTAGCAACAGATCTCTGGAATATGTTTTATTCTGTTTTTTGGAAATGGCATTACAGCATGCCATACAGCATGAAGGAAACTCTAGAGAGTTGGAGCAGCGAGAAAGTTGACAGCACCATACAGCATCTGGAAGATGATGCTTGCTCATATTTTTGGGAGCATATGGATTGAAAGGAATAGAAGATGTTTTGATGGAATGAAAGGCTAAATGCGGCCAATGCATCCCCTTGCTAGCACCCTGGTCACGACACATCTTTTTTTTTCCTAAAAGGAGCAAACAGTTTTTCTTTTGCTTTTGCTTCTATATTTTGTGACTATTATGCATCTTCTTGATGCCTCTAATGAAGCCAATTACTTCATCAAAAATATTTCCACCTTCCGAGGTCTGCTAGTAAATACTGAAGATCTAACTAAAACCACATCAGCATACAATGGGAGCAACTATATCTTTCCTGTAAAGGGAGAAAGGACTAAGCTAAAATCACAGATGCACTCAACTCTGAAAATCCAAGTCTACATTACCAACTAAGAAATACAAATGTGATTACCAGCTACAAGAGACTGAAAGAATTTTTCAGTTACATAATCCTCCTCATTAGAATTCTCAAAAGCCAAGCTAAACTTGTAGCGCTTCAGTGCTTCCACTTTGTCAACTGCCATCAGATTGAGAACAGAGACCACAAGTTAGATTTAATTGGATTTCCTTTTCCTTTTTGACAAGTAACAATAAAGATTTAATTGGATAAGTTAGATTTAATTGGATTTCCTTTTCCTTTTTGACAAGTAACAATAAAGATTTAATTGGATATCAGTGCAAACCTAAACCAAATGCATGTAAAGAAGAACAGAAAATACCCAACATCCACATAGATGATTTATCCACAATACCTTTTCTCGGTATACTTTTGTTTCAACAAATCTCAATATAATTTCCTCAGAATGAAATTCAACAATTTAAATACTGTATCCCAACTTATTTCAACTCAAACTTTAATCAAGAACAAGAGCAAAATAGCCCATTGACATGGCAAAATCACTGGACTAGCATAAACTCTAATCACACACCTACATCAATAATATAAAGACAACATGCATGCATACTTACATTATTAGCCAGGAGAAAAAACATAAAGTTCCCATTGGTAGAAAAACCCTGTCTTCTGAAGGAATGTGGTGACACCGAGGAAGAGTCAATCAAAATCCATAATATTATCCCAAGGACAAGAATTAGCTCCACAGTGGTACTATTTTACTTAAAAAATGCTCCATATTTTATCCTTTTTCTTCAGAAGTTGGATAATTGAAGTATACTAACCTCTTTCAGCTTTGTTATGATGACAACTTCCATAAGAATCAATTCTGATATTTGCCCTTTCAAGGGCTTCTAAAGCTTGCAAGCGGAAGTTCCGAGCACCACAATTAGAAATGAAAGCCGCTGCTAAGGCATTCTCTGTTTTAGGTTGTACTGGAGCCATGATATCATATTCAGCCCAAGAGAAGTACCCAACAGGAACATCTGAAGAGAGGCTTGTTGTCATTACAACATCATATCCCCTTCTGTATGTGAGTGAAAAAAATGAAATAGGTCAGCAAAATGATGCAAATTTTAAAACTCAACCACACTAGGATCCTTGAGAACTTTGGCTGCATAGACTGACTTTGTGATTCGATATAAAGAAGAAGCACTAACCAAGGCAATTTCAGAATCCGTCATGGCAGGTAGCATTGGTTTAAGTACCATGTTTATAATGCTAAGCCAATTTTTAAGCAAGGCTATAGAAAAATCTCAACTACAACATAATCAAAAGATCTTTTGGTAGATAAATTAACTTTGTGATCAAACTTGTGATAGATTCTGCTGGCATAGCTTTAAGTATCTGGTGGTGCTCAATTAGCTCTGCAACTTTTAAGTAATTTCTTTTTGTTTTATATGTATGGTTGCACATAAACTTATGGTTCAGTAAAGGCTTAAGTCATACACCACCAGTTAAAGTTAGCCATAGCATTCACTTAAGACACCCAACCCAACCTTATACCTGTTGAACACCTTAACTATTCAAAAGTTGTTCCTATTAGACACTGAAAATGAGTTCTGATCAGGTTCATAATACCTAGTTACCTAGCTGTGAGTTGTAAGCCCCCTTTAACTCATCCGGCATACCGAAAGACCTCAAGAGTAGACAAATTATAATTATCATCTTAGATACCCTTAATAAAGTAAACAAAAAGAAAAGAACTTCTTTGTAAGTAAAATAGGAAGAGCTTGACTTATACCACTCAGAAACTAAGTTCTCCCCTCATCCTCAAAATGCCCATACAGAAAAGCCAAGTTCTTATTCTTTTTTCCCTAAAGGAATGAAGAAAACCAACACTATCCACTCACAAAATCACATTGAACAAAGAATACAGCAAATGCAGAGCCAATCTGAATCTGAATTATTTTCTACAGGGAATATATTTTTGCCTAACGAAGCATGCATTCATGTTATCAGTTTTTAAACATCTTGCCTATGGCAAAATTTTGGATAAAGGATCTATAGCTGCCAATGTGCTTATAATGCAAAAGTTGTCTAAATCTAATAACAATGCATAACATACTAAAGAATAATGTGATGAAAAATGTTACTTAGAAAAATTGAAAGACAGTTGTCCATTGACGGCAGGGAATGCAATAAAACTTTTTCATAATGTGCTTACCCACCGTCGTGCCAGAGTAATGTTGTTCTCAGCATAGTATTGAGCTGACTCCATAGATTGTAGCACGCTAGCTATGCCAGCTTGTCGTGGTAGCCGAAATGCTGCATCAGACTTCTTATTGAAATTGGTTCCAAACTTACATCCCACCGGACAGGAGTTAAATGTCTATATAGTGATTGAACAGACATCAAATTCTGTATAAGGTATAGTGATTGAATAGACATCAAAATTCACTATAAGATCATAAATTTCAACCCGTATCTAAAGTTTCCTCGCAAACAAATCACAACAACCAAAAGACATCACACCTAAGAAAACTCTCCTGCTATATCCGAGCTACAATCCAAAAGTCTGAAGTCAACCATGCACTCTTAAGCATACGTGATGTCAACACATATGGGATTCAGGAAGCAGACTCCTCGCCCTAAAATAAAAGAGCTCTATGTAGCGTGCAAACAAATCCATAAAAGAAGTAAATGCATTATCTAACAAGACTTAGGAATATCACTAAAAGCAGTGTTGAAAACAAAAGCAACTATCCCTAAATCCCAAACTAGTAGGTTCCACTATATGAATCCTCATTATCCATTATCTCCATTTGGCCCATTTATTTCCAATACTCAATACTCCCTTCCCTTTCAATTTGTTTGCCTTACTTTCCCTTTTTAGTCCATTTCAACAAAAAAAAACTCCATCCATTTTCGACAACTCTTTAATTCTGACTTTCTACATGACATCTTTAAGACCACAAGATTAAAGCTCATTTATTTTGATACATTCTATGTATCTTTAGTACTAAAAACCATGAGATTCAGAAGTTTCTTTACTTTCTTGAACTCCTCTAGTGACATCTTTAAGACCACGAGATTAAAACTCATTTATTTTGGTACATTCTACGTATCGTTAGTACTAAACACCACAAGATTCAAAAGTTTCTTTACTTTCTTGAACTTCATATCTAGTGACATCTTTAGGACCACAAGATTCAAAAGTGTTCTTTACTTTCTTGAACTCCATATCAAAGTCAAAACCACACTAACAAATTGAAAAGGAGGGATTAATAAGCAGAAGTAAAAAGTAACCTGTTCACGGCCATGAACAAGAATTGGTTCTTTGTCAAAATTTCTGGAAAAGGCCACAGAATCTTCCCTTTCCAACCACTCCTCACAGCCCCCTGGTACTAAACCCTGATCAACCTCACTAACCAAAACACCCAATTCCGCCTCATCAACACCCAGTTCAGTGGTGGATCGAGAAGACGTGGTGAACTGATAGAAGGAGTCAGCCCAAGAATTAACAAGATTGGCTTTTTCAGCCATGTCAATTTTGCTAAGAAAAGAAATCTCTGCTATAAACACAAGGGCAACGAAGAGAGGTAACCAATTACGCCATTTTTTATTGGGTACGTTTGAAATTGAGGATGACCCAATTGAACTGGGTGCTTCATCTACCCAAGGGAATCTTGGAATTGGAATACCAGTAGCCATGAATCGCTAAAATTGAGAGAAAGAGGAAGAAAAATAAACAAGCTGATTCTTGAATTTATTGGAATTCATTCACGTTATTATCAAAGTGGCGGTAGCGATACTGGAAAGGGGTTTAGTGTGTATTTGACAACTAAAAACTTATAAACTTTTCCAAAAGTAATGTATAATTTACACGTGTCCGGACTCCGGATTTTATTTTTCAAGTTCGTTTGATTTCACTTTCCAAATTACTCCCTGGAATTTTAAATTTGTATACTATTACTGTATGTGATTATTAATAGTAAGGATACAAAGAAAAAAAAAGAGTTTTTTGTAGTTTCTAAAATTCGAGAAATAAATTGAAATAAGTATATTTTTAATATGAGAATCAAATAATATTAAACAGATGTAGTACTACTTTAAATTTATTCATGCCTATAGTTATCCAAATTTATTCATGTTGATATAGTTTTTCATTTTTTGTTTACTTTTGGGTGGTGGGATAATTAAGGATTATAACCCAAAACAAATTATCGAATTATTTTATTTCATGTTTATAAGTGTTAATTAATTTTCAAATGAAATACTATTCATATAGAAAATAGAATAAAATAATTTTATGAGATATCTTATTTATTCATGCATACCAAACAACTCACCACTTAATCGGTATGTCTAAATCATAATAGGTGGGGTTAACACTGGATTGTTATTGTATTTAGCTGTTACTATTTGACTAATGATTTTTTATGTAGTTTTTCAACGATCACTGCCCATTCTAGCTCCGAGCAACACTGTAACACCGGCTTCACCAAGGCACGACCGTCACAAAGAGAGGTGGACGGCTCTGTATCATTGATACAATCCAAAGAAAACCACACTCCAAAAGCTTGATATTGAAGTGGGAGAGCTCAAGATTATATATAAGCCCTACATATGTATGCTGGCTTCCCAATAAGTTAATGTAAATCTCATACCTTGCAATATGATCGATCGTAAACACATCATAACTCCACTTTCAAAATTGAAACAGAGAACTTTGTTCTGCAACGAAGATCAAAACAAAGAAACAGTGACATATAAAAGAGAACAGGACTACGGAAAAAAAGAAGCTGAAGACACAGTAAAGGATCGAGAGAATTCCACTAAATATACGTAGAAAAGTACATATCCATCTTCAAATGGACGAGAAGAAAGAAAAAACAAACAAAAGAATTAAGCTATTGAAGCAATAGTTTATATAGACATTTGTTCTCTACTGATAATTTTCTAGTTCCCCTGCCCTCTCCCCCACCCCCAAATGTTTTCTTTCTCGTGTAAAACACTTCCGCTTGTATGGATAACTATCTACATGTCATTTACAGCATTATTGCTATATCGCAACACTATGCAAATGCACGCTAGACTTTTCCTACTCTAGTTTTTAACCCAAAAAATGACACGCCAACACTCTACTATCTGCAACAAATCTGATTTCATCCAGTACACCTTTCTCAAATTTGCCATCCTCCTTTAGAAAAGCAACAAGAAAATTACCAACTCCTTGTGTTGAGAGTCCCCTCTCCAGTATTTCACCACCCCTCAGCTACCTTTCAAAAGTTTTACATTGGCCATAGTCTTCTGATTAGTTTTGAGCTTTACTTTGTCACTACTCTGGAACATAGAACTAGCTCCCGTCATTGTTTGGTGAAGAATTTCCAAGATTTACTTGGTTATTTCTCTGGAACATGGAACTAGCAACTCCTGAACTCTCGTATTCCTTGTTGGAACGACCTAAAGTACACATATAGCAATTAGATAAGGATTTTTTTACAACCATTAAAAATCATTTTTTTCAAAGGTTAATGGAAGAAGTTGATGCACATTACTTGCTCTTGGTCTGTAGTGTCCACCGAAGCTGTCTTCATCTTTTTGCATCTCGAGTTCTCGTCTGAATCTTCATCCAAGAAATTCTGACCTGAACCTTCTGCAAATTCTAACAATGTCAAAAAGTACTAACAAATGTAGAATTTACACAAACTATATTGTACCTATGTTTAATGTACATTAATAATGATCCTTTGGTTTTTCAGAATCCCAGGAATCTAAGCATGTAGAACTACAAGTTCCACATTTAAGTCTTTACGGAAGACCGCCTATCCTCGAATCCTCAATTAAAAACAATTTTAACATAAATGTAGCAAAGTGCTTACCAGTAACTCTACAAACTGTTTTCTGAAGTTCTCCCGGTCTGGAAGGGATTAAATGTGATCTTGTTTTGTATTCACAAGATGAAGAAGACCTCTCATCTCTTGTTCGTTTCCCCTTGCAAAGGAGTTCACTACAAAATTGGCTATCCAGAACCTGATGATGCCCATCACCGCGTAGATATTTTAAGCAATCATGAGAATCAGCTGCGATATACACAACAGGTGGCTGCCTCACAGTCTTGATCTTCTTCCAAGAGCCATGACGCAGAAAAGGTAACTGGAAGAGAAGGGAAAAACTATCAAGCAAGATCCACCGAAGTTTTTTTCATTTTCTTTGTAAGACGGGCATGGTGCTGTTTTCATTGTCATTACAGAAAACTAGTGGGGCATGACGGGTCAATTTTGTGCAGATCCCTAGTGATCTATGTTTGCTGGACTCTTCAAAAATGTTGATGGTGCAGGTTGGATCCTCCAGAAGTACCATATTTGGAGGATCCAACATGAGTGCAGAAGCCTTCAAGAGTCGGAGCGATACCGATCACAACTACTTCAGCGAGAAACCAAAACAGGAGGCAAATAATGAGGCAACTATAAATATTATGCAAAAATTTTATATTCAACCAACATCCCTTTAGAAAGCATGGAACCTACGAACAAGTTTTCATTTTCAACCAAAGCAAGAATGTCTTCCTAAAAGAGAAAGGATGTAAAAAGTAGGAATTTAATAATTAAGCTTCCTTCCCCAATTAATAGGAAATTACAATGGATCATGTACACTTATAAAGTAAGACAGAATCAGGATCTTCTTCTCTCCCATTCTCTCCATGGCCTCCTCCTATTAATGGCTATACCTGACGCTAATTTTTCCCTCTTAATTCTTGAATTTTGGCATCTCAGATAAAAAAGGCAAGACACCAAAATTTGCTTCTTTGAACCTTAGAAGTCATTCAAGAAAAGCCAAAAATGAAGATCACATCAAATACTTGATATTTACTTCATCTGTTCAACATCATAATTTATTTTGGTTATATATGCTATTTGTATATACTTATATAACCTAATTATTAGTAGAACAAAATAAATATAATTTTCCAAGACAGTAGAAGTAGTATTTTTTTTTTCCATTCAAGTATTTGCCTATGATTATGTAAAATGACGATCGCATCAAATCAATGTTAAAAGCTATTTCTCACACAGCATAATTTTTCACATATACTGAATTGTAGCATGCTAACTACATGCATACATATATATAGAGATACACACAACACACACATTGGGAATATCAGCTGTGCATTTTTGAATTCTTTTTCTTCTTGATGTTGCATGATTTACACTTAAGTCAGATTGGTGTCAGTAACTCAGTAAGACTAGTTTTTGGTGTGAAAATGTCGCCGGCCCTAAAATATATTTCTGCCTCTGGCCCAGGTCATTGTTAAAACGCAGCCAAAAAGGGTCGTGTTATAGCTCTAGAAATAAAGAATGAGCTAAAATTAGGCTCCTGACCTGCTTTGAAGCTTTGTTGACATGTGCAGATAACTCTTCTGACAAATTTCTACAGCTGAGATTCATTTCCACAGATCCAGCACGCAATGCCATGGATCTGTGTAACTGCTTAACAAATGAAGCTTCAAGACAGTCCAGAAATGCATTGTGCTTTGCATTTGTCCATCCTGTGTACTTGTCCTGAAGTTAAGACGTGAAATATGCAAGTGTTGTTATCCTGATATTCTGGCAGGTTAATGCTCATTAAGTTAAAATTGGAAAAACATATCAAGAAATATGCATGCCACAAGTAGCTTTCACAGATAATCATTTCAAGAAATATGCATGCCACAATAAATGCTGCATAAACTGCTTTCTCCTTGGTCTTCCTGACTATCTTTCTTGTTTTCTTTTCTACACTGATTGGTGAATCTAGGGTTTCATCCCTAGCATACTCAAGAATGTCCCTGAAAGGAGGACTTAATCTTTTTATGCTCTCAGCAGTGAAGAATAAAGGCAGCGAGAAAGTTTTTGAGATTTCTAATCACATCTGATGTCTCCAACACATAATATGTTGCACTTTTTGGCTCTTATTCCCTATGTAATATACATTTTTTCCCACTTCTCCCTTCTTTTACTTGAAATACACTTGATTATGGAAAGTCATTTCCATGCTTGAACCAAACACTTTATAAACTCAGTTCTTCCCCTAGTTATCCTTTTCCATGTTTGATTTCAAGCTTTATCACAGTAGTCGGAACTAACCAAGTATCTTCTATGGAGTGCTCAGACAGATCAATGTGGTGGAATCACTATATGCAAACAACGTGTATACCTTGCAAGCACTATCATATTAACAGCTAAATGAAAACCTAGAGACTTAGGGGATCTAAAATCTCTGAGAAAACAGGCAGTCTCAGGAAAACACCTTTTAGAAGTAGAAATTTCATTCTCAAAAGTCGTATTACATCATTTATAAAATAATGATAAAACAAATTTCAAATCAAGGTACACTTCCCACACATGCTGCAGTTTCAACAGAACAATTCAATCTATTAATAGATTAGTGTCTATCGGAAACATTCTCTCTACTCAAAGGTAGGGATAAGCTGGCATACACTTTACCCTCCCCAGAACCCACTTTTTGGAACTACACTAGGTATGTTGTTGTTGTAATATTAATTGCATAAAAGGGTAGTCCGGTATTATTAACAGCATGTGCAGGATTATGCATCAACATCACTAACCAAGAAGTGTGACACAAGTTTTAAGCATTCAATGACTACATATTTAGAAATGTAGCTTTAAAGAAAACTGGGTTCTAAAAGCGACAATGAAGTAACCTTTTTTAAAACTAGGGAATAGAGCCAACTTGTGGACTATTACACCAAGTACTTTTTACCTCCCACCAGCAGGCTGACTGCGATTCTTTTTACCAGTATCCGCTGATTACCCAGGAATACATAATACAAGATCTGATAATCCCAAACTAGCATAAAGAAAGAGAATTTCAGCCTGATACACCATACACTAATGGCATCACAAAAATGTTCTACCCAAAATTTAATAGAGTAGTCTGAATCTATAGGTGAAAGTCTCCAATAAAGACCCTGACAACAGTGTAAAGTACTGCTCAAGCGTGTAAAAATTCTTTTTGATTAGATCTGAAAATAGGTAATTTGGAATGAGCATGACAAGCTAAATACTCATGATTGATCATCTACAAGAACAATTTTTCCTTTGATGCTGATTTTCCAGTTCAGCCTTTAAACAAGAACTAAGCAACAACCCCTCACGACTTCAACAAACAATGACCCCCTTTCCTCCTTCTCAACACGGAGAAATATAGAAGTTCAATAAAAAGAGAATTCATGTGAGCAAAAACTCTAACCTGCAGTATACACGAGATGATAATATAATCAGACCATCCTTGCCACAAGAACTGTTCTTTGTCTCTTTAACACAAAAAAGTTGAGCATAATTCCACTTCTTCCAACTCCAAAAACACACTTAGGTTATGCTAGATATTCCTTAACCAGATTAAAAACAGAATTGGACTAACATATCACGCGTAGATTTTTAACCCAATCTCTAAATTAAACTAGTGAGCCAATTTTTCAATAATTCTCAAGCTAAATATCCTCTCTCTCTATCATGTCTAGTCGTTGCTCCGGCTAAAAAATCATACGGACAACAGAGAATCCATACGGTCACCATATCAGCATCTACTACCAACAATTTAGGAAAATAGACAAAGAATAACCTTATAGACACTAAATCACAAAATCTCCTCAAAATACCAAACGATACACGAGATTTAACCAGGAAGAATCGCAAATAAAGAAATTATTACCTTGGTAGCATTTCCACCCTGCAGCAAAGTATCTTTGGAATCCGCAACACTCAAAGACGACGCACCAGAATTCAACCGGGTCAACTCATTAGCGCAACTCTCCGACGACGACGACGGTCTCTCCTTCCGGGAGCTATCTTCCATTTTATATTCTCCGATAATGTGAGATTTGAAAAAGATCAACAAATATCTCCTCTATATATTTACAAGCAGATGACTAACAGCGTGAAGTTTGGGGTAGGGTGGGGTTGAGGGGTGGGTGGTTTAGGGGCTGTGGAGGCGGTTTTGATCAAGCCGGGGATTTTTTTTTTCGGTGGGGGCCAACGTGGGCTCCACATGGCGACGCTTTTACACGTGTCGTGATTTTGGCTTTTTGCCACGTCAGCAATGGTTGATAATATCTTACAGAAAATGTCGACCAGATATTTTTTCTAGGAAGCGAGCGAAATCGCGTGTGGGTATTTTTGGAATTGGGAAGTGCTGAACACGCGCCATGTGCGTGACAGGCTGACAGCTAATATGAGTTTACTGGTCACTGCGTCAAATACCAGATAACCGTACGATAATACCGTTGACAGAAATTATTCATAAATACTACTCCTTCCATTTTAATTTATTTGTGAATCTTATGATCACAAGTTAAAAATATGTAGAATATTATAAAATGTTATTCAATTTTACGATTTTAAATATATTAAGTGAAAATTAGAATTAAGAAGTTACAAAGTACCAAAAGGAAGGTAAGATAACCACTTATTAATCACATTTGTGTGTTTCATAAATTATTAAAAGAAAATAATTTAAAAAAATTATTAACAATTTTGCATTCTAAAGAATTAAATTTTTTTTAAGAAAAAATTTAAGGTTTTCATTTAATTTTGTCTTCAAATCACCAATTTATTTGAATCGCTCTTATAAACAATAATAAGAAATGAGATAAATATCTAATCAGATATTTTAAGGTTGTTTCCGTGACACATATTTGTATAATATAATTAGATTTATTTTAGTTGTTTTAGCCCTCTTAATTATGTCATTTTCCTTATCTATTAGTCCAAATCGATTAAGACGGAGGGAGTTAACACGTACTTTTCAGCAAATAAATTCTCTCACATATTATTAGTACTGAACTGAATGCAATGTTATTTGATTTGAAAGGAAAAAGTTGATTGCAATTTTATTTTATTTTTGGCGCTTTTTTTAATATTTAAAAATTGTTTAATGTAACTAGTAATTAGTCTACGGTCAATTTTGACAAACTATTCTAGAATAAATTAAGCAAAGCACGTGACTTAATCATTTATTTAATTGTAAATTGCTATTGGATAGTTTGAGGGGTAATTATTTAATCCTTCACTAATTATCTGATAAAGAAAATATAATTAAAATATATCATGTGTATATATAATTAATTCATTTAATTATTTCGAATTCAAATCGATCCAATATTATTCATCTCTCAAGTGTCGAAAAAATTGTGATTACATGTCTATTTCTATTCTGAATTAAGATTCATAGAACCCAATCATATAGATGATGTTTGGGAAATTATGATTAATAGAACTCAACCATACAGGTGTTTGGAAAAATTATGCTTACATTTTAAAATAAAATAACTATTTATCAACGAATTATAGCTCAAAAATATTTTACGCTACAACTCCTAATATGATTCAGATATTTTAATTCATATAGGGTGCAATTAGGTGATCAAATTATTTAAAATAATATATGCAACCCAACATGGTCTTTTTAATTCGAAATAAATAGATTTATTGTTGATGCAATTTGAATTTTCGTACTTTGTTGTTATTCTCCTATATTATTTTTGTTATTTATTTTAAATTTTTCTTTCTTTGCATATTTCATGTTCAATTTCTCGTATTCTAAAATATTTTTTGAATGAACTTCAATCTTTGGACCATTGCAACTGTACGGCAATACATTGCTTTTTTTTTTATTGTCACGTATCTCATTTATATTAAGCTCTAAGATATATACATTAAGTCCTCTTGAATGGAAATTCTCATTAATTAAACATATTAAAGCTTGCTAATCATGCCGGTAGATATACAAAAATTCAGAATAGATTAAACAATATTCTTTTCATCTTTGATAATGAGCTAAATGAACAAACTATGTTTTTTTATCTTGTTAATCTGTTTTCCTAATCCACATGTTAACTACTTCTTAACTAACTTATGGAAATTATTCAGCTAAGTTTGCTCCTTATATTTTGTTGTATCGTACTTTGCTTTGCAAACATTGCATTCACTATCTGATTGTCTTTATCTTTCTTCTGAATTTCATCATCTACACATGATCAATTTTAAATTTCTGATAGAACCCCAAGTAATTGCCTAGTGTATAATTAAGTTCTTTCCATGACTGATTTTAGCTTTTAATGTGGAAATGACTTCAAGATAAACCCTCAAAATTCAATTACATTTAACAACATAATAACTATGCCATTATTCCAAAACTATTTAGGTTTTGCTACATAATCCATCTTCTTTGTGTGCAACAACTAAGAAAGGACGCCATAGATAAATTCTTGGAAAATAATTTACAAAGTAATCTATGATAATAGGATTTAGCCTAAACATTTTGTGTATGTAAATCAATATTTATTTTGTCATTTTCCCATTTATTTAAGAAATTGACGTAGCCCCTCCTCCAACATAAAATTAAATACTTACAGTTCGTTTGATTGAAGAACAAGCCATTGGGAAATTAGTTATTTCAAAAAATTTATTTCATCTTTAATATAAGATAAGATAATACTACAATCCTCGAAAACTATTTTTATTATATATTTTATAGTAGTATTTTTGTGCTGATCTCTTATCCAAAAAGTGATATAACTAAAATATATGCGGTAGACATGATGATGATATCAGAAGAAAAAAAATTATTCAATTACAATTGGTGGGACATTATTATATATTCCCATTACCATATAAGATATTTTATTAATTCATGAGCCCTAATTATAAAGTGCAAACCTTTACGTAATTATTTTTTTATAATAAATAAACAAAACTCAGTCGTAGACAGTGGCGGAATCAGAAATTTCATAAAGAGTGTCCAGAAATAGCAGCTTGTTATGTTAAGGATATCCAAAATATGTTATTTAATTATTTCGTATATCATTTTACTTGTATATATGATTTTTTTTCGAATTGGACACCCTTACCATCACGTGGCTACGCCACTGGTCGTAGAGATGCTTATCATGATTACATGTCCAAATATGATTAATCACCAAACTCTAATTCGAAAATATCTTATGCTACAATTCTGAGATATTTTAGTTTTTTTTAAAAGAAAATAATAATTAATAGTAATTGTAGCCCAGGACTACTTTTTAATATGTTCAAATAACGAATATGTGGGTCCCCCAATTTTTATTTGTTGTTTGGATAGTGAAATGAAAAGGAAAAAAAAATCTGGTGGAGGAGCAAGTTAGTTCCGTCTCAGTTTTAGATTATTTCATTTGTCTTAATCTATGTTCTCTCTCCTAATTCATATGAGATAATTTAATTTGATATTTATAATAAAAAAATTTAAAAATATATTAATTTATTAAAGTAAAATGGATGTTTAAAGTGTTATTATTAGATAGAATTGAATTATTCTTTTTAAAACATACTTAAAAAATAAGTTAAGACAAAAGAAATAATAGTATTTGATTAAACAAAAAGGTTAAAAATATAAAATTATAAAAATGATACATTTAATGTAGGGATAATAGAGTAAGGTCTGAAAAAGTTTGAAAAAGTTTAAAATATAAGGAAAACTTATTCTCACCTAACAATAATAGAAAAATTATTTTAGAAACAATTCTAACTTAAATAACACATATCAAATAGTATAAAAAAAGATATACTAAATACTAAAGAAAATATCAACATACAGTAAAAAGAAGCAATAAAAACAATAAAATATTTGCGATAATCAAAACACATGAGTTGATAGCAACATAACGCAGGATAGAGAAGTACTAAGCAACATTGTTAATACAACCAGTATAAAGGAGAAACAGGTACAGAGCGTCAAACTACCACCAACCTTAACTCGTAGGAAAGCGAGACAATGCTCAAACATATTAACCTTCTAACCTAAATCGCGACCTCCAAATTATCTTATATATCTAAGGTCATGTCTTTAGTGGGTTAAAGATACTTGTCTAATTAATTACCTTTCTCCAATGTTTCTTCGGTCTACCTTTACTCCAGCTCCTTGAACTCACCATCGTCAACCTCTCACACCTCATCATTAGGTTTTTTTCACCTCTCTTTTGAATCGGGGCGGATCTTACGTTCGTGGGGTGCCACGCCACCCACGGAATTCGACGGAAACTCTAGTGTATATGGGTATATATCTACAATATAATTACAAATACCAAACGTAAGGCCTTGTGGTGCGGCTGGCTAAGGGTCATATTCTAACACGGAGGTCGCGAGGTCGAATCTTGCTGAGGCCCTGACAGTTTTTTAATTTGCAATTTTAACTTGCTTCCTTAATATGACAGCGGCACATTATTTTTTTTGTTTGTTTCTAATAGTTGTCTTAATATGGAGTAGTAATTTATAAGTATATTTGACTAGTGTGTTACTTAAAACGTGATCTATTGTAAATACAAGCAATGATATCGTTATTGATCATTTTCAAAATATGAAAACTTGTCGAGCACAATTATAAATGAATGATGAATATTTATGATATTTATAGTATAATTGAAAGTTTTAACTTTGTTTACTTTATGATCTCAATCAAATGTGGGGTGCAAATTTGTATTTATATATTGAGGTAGGGAAGGGAAGGGAAAATGGTAAGGTGAGAGTTCAAATATCAATTGAGCTAAAATGAGTTTTTCCAAATATTACGTGAGAAAAAATCTTCCGTTGTCGGTCTTGAATTCGATTTTCAACAAGAGCATCTAAATTAAAACGATAAACTTTTGCTCCGTTGGAGACATCTAATAAAATTGAAACAATGCGGAGAAGATTAGCATGACCCATGCGCGAAGAATTTGTAGTATATATAATACATAAATTGTCATCTTATTATTGTTCATATTTGTCATAGACCGAAAAGACGAATAATTCGACTGAAGCCTAAAGTTGATTTAACCGATGAACCTACTTGGCACCCAGAGACTTGAAATCCTGAATTCGCTTATGCTCTTGATCACATGTTCAAATCATCTCAGTCTCGCTTTTCTCATCTAATTATACACCATATTAGAGGTCGCTAGCTCGTTTCTTATCCCGGATGTCCTCACTCTAATCTTATCCCTCCTAACCCACACATCATCTTCCAAACATGAGAATTCTTAACTGGCTAACGTTGTGTCCTATACAACATATTATATAATTAGCCTCACCAGTACTCTATATAAGTGATGCCTTCTAAAAATCAAAATAAAAGATTCTAAAAATATATAATCTAAAAATAAATCATAATTTATTTATATGGTCATTATCTTAATAAAAATCAAATAATTTTAAATTAAATTAATCTTTAAACTAAATATAAAAATATATCATACTTTTAAAACATCCAATAAGAAAAGAAAAAAGTATCACATGATACTGTTCGAGACCTTTTAGAATATCATATAACTTGTCCTTAAATGGTTCATATCACAATATGTTAAAAGAATATAGACTTCAGTAATAATGTTTTTGGATGCATAAGTAAAAGAATGTACTTCATTGAACTGATTAAAATAATAATTGGTCCATCACCATGTTACGTTACACGTGATTATTGCTAATATCCACGCTATAAATATGATATATCACATGTTTTTAGAGGTGTTCCATGCAATTTTTTTATTTTTTTTAAAAAAACATATCCCTTCGCCATTGAGATATTGTCTTCATTTTAGTGTTGGAATCTAAAATTTTACTACTTCACTTTAATAAAAAGTGGGCTACAACAAGCATTAAAAATAGAGATTTTCTCAATTGTGAATTAATAAAAATTTATATTATAAAAAAAAATAAAAAAATTCTTTTTTCAAGAAATCTATAACTTACTGAAAAAGCATATGATAAAAACAGTATTTCAGTAGAACACTAAGAAGCTTCTTAATTTTTTCATGTGAAAATAAGTTTTTTATTAATTTAATTTGATTATTTTGTAAAATAGTCACTGAATATTATTTTCGATGAAAATTTTAATGAGAATATAATGATATTTTAGTAATGAACAATAAACTCTATCGTGAACTCAAACACCTTTATTTCTCTTTAATTTATTTCTTTTCACAAAGTGTCTTCGTGAAATTGAAATAGACAACCAAAAGTAGTTGGAATTTGGTAAGGAATATGAGTTTGTAGTTGGAGGTATTTGATTTAGCTTATAAGATATGGTTTAATTTATTGACGTGTTTGATAAACACAAAGTGATTATAAATTAAGTGTTTATAAGGCTATAAGCCAAAATCATGATTAAATTAGTCATATACAACTTTTTTGATTTATAAGTATTTTTCGTTAAATCAAAATTTTAATATGTTCTGGTTAATATTATTTTTACTTCTTATGATACATACCGTTTTCAAAACTTTTATATTCGATCCGCCATTCCTTTACAAGAATACTTTTAAATTTATAATTTTTCGTAAAAAAGAAGGTTAGTTTAAACTTTCAGTTATTTATACTTGTATAATGAAAAGACATAATACTAATCATAGCGGCTTAATTACCATGAACTTATTGATGATCTTACTTGCAATCTCACGTGATTCTTACAACGTTTAAAGAAAATTTGTGTTTATATAAATTGAAAAGAATATATTTAATTTAATATAGCCTCTTAATATTCATGCTTCCTAAAATTAATTATTTCGATTTTTGTTAGTGTCTTTAATTGTAACATCAGACTTAACTTCTATATGCATTTTCCTAATTTGCATACAACGTAACATTTGATTTCACCCTATAATATTTATATACTCCCTCCATCCATGTTTTATGACTTGACATACCATTTGAGAAGCCATATATAAAATGACCATTTTGTTGTATTACTCTAATTATTATAACAAGTATTCATCTAACTCATTAGAAAATAAATTGAAAATAATCGATACTTAATTATAAGGATAAAATAAGTATTAAAGTAGTAAAATATAAAAAATAAATACATGAAGAGGCCAAAGAAGGCTCAACATATACCTATATATACTTAAAAAATAATAATTCTGCGAATGAAATATATCTCAATATCCTTGCTAATGTTGCACCTGTTGTATATAATTACAGTCACTAAAATCTGACCTGTTATCATAGGCAAAATAATAATAATCTGTAATTTAATTTTACTAACCTAATCATGACAAATTTTAATTATATACAGTACTATTATTTATGAATTTTCACCCCTAAACTTGCAAATATATACTAGTATCAGTTATATTGTGTTCGAATGAAGCTAGTAATTTTAATTTAAAACAGATGGAGTAAATAGGAATCCAGTTCCATTTATTATTCAACTGAGCATTAAAACAACATGCATAATACATCTAGTTTGCACGTGCTCGCTCTAGCAAGAGAGTTTCACATCTACGTAATATTCTGATAATCGAATATTACTAACAACTTTAAATTTTGAATCTATTTATAGATAGAAGGTGATGGAAGCACTGAAAGACCCACAACTTGTGCCCATTGTTTCAGCTTCAGCTTCATTGTCTCCTGATCAGCACCTTCACAAACAAAACAAATTATTAGCACGGCTCAAACTCCGTTGTAATTTGTTTATTTTACTTCGTTTAATATTTGTATAAGAAAAGTAATTGGAGTATTAATAAAT